>JAJMKR010000076.1:0-120619 GCA_030563945.1 Geotrichum australiense | reverse complement strand
GCATCTCGGAATTGAGAAACGTGCCGAAGTATCTACAGCACTCAAACACAACGCACGGAATTGTGAGCTCCGTTGCAACGAAGATTGTTCACTCGAACCAGAATACATCCGTCTTCTTAATTGTTAGTAACATAATTTATAAATTTAGTATTTGTAAGGGACTTGACATAGGACAATAAACTGATTATTCATTCATTCATTCAACAATGAAGAAGACATGTAAATGTGTGAAAGCAGGTTTCCCTTTACACTTGGAATTTATTTCAAGCAGAACTGGCAGCGCCAGAATACAAAAGTATTTATACAACAGTAACGCACGTTATTTAACATAGAACAATAAACTGATTATGAATGAATGAATGAAACTAATAAAAAAAATATTGGCATCCTCTTTGAATTAGCTACGTTTTCGTTATTTTCATTCGTTATTAACTGTGACATTTACATGTCTTCTTAATTGTTAGTAACATAATTTATAAATTTAGTATTTGTAAGGGACTTGACATAGGACAATAAACTGATTATTCATTCATTCATTCATGTATTCTTCATTGTTATTAACATTATTTGTATTTTATTTATTAGTTTAAATTTTTTTATAAGTTATTTGACATAGGACAATAAACTGATTATGAATGAATGAATGAATCTGCGTTGCTACGAGGCTCACAATTTCGTGCGTTACTGTTGTATGAATACTTTTGTATTTTGACGCTGCCAATTCTGCATGAAATAAATTCCAAGTGTAAAGGGAAACCTGCTTTCACACATTTACATGTCTTCTTCATTGTTGAATGAATGAATGAATAATCAGTTTATTGTCCTATGTCAAGTCCCTTACAAATACTAAATTTATAAATTATGTTACTAACAATTAAGAAGACTGATGTATTCTGGTTCGAGTGAACAATCTTCGTTGCAACGGAGCTCACAATTCCGTGCGTTGTGTTTGAGTGCTGTAGATACTTCGGCACGTTTCTCAATTCCGAGATGCACTATGGTAGTGCATTGATGAGGGAAAACCATAGCTTGTTTCTCCAGTAAAAAAGCTCCGATACGGGGAATCGAACCCCGAACTGAGGACCATTTTTTTTAATGCTTTATTAAATATATATAATTCATAAAACTATACAAATAATAAAATCATTTTTGGAATCCCGCGGAAACTGGATATTAAAAAGGTTTACAAACAGATAGAATCTATAAACTATATTGAAAAAAGGACATTTATCGAATGTCTTTTAATCTTTATATGAATCACCATAGAAATATTAAGAATATAAAGTCCGATATAGTGTAACGGCTAGCACGGTTCGCTTTCACCGAGCAGTTCGGGGTTCGATTCCCCGTATCGGAGTTTACTTTTTTTCATGCTCTCAACGGGCTGTTGTAATCTTTTTTTTCTTTCTTTCTCCTGCATATTATCTGAATTAAATAGAAGTTTATGTTTCAGAAATGTATATATTTTTGGACGTGTTTGTGATACTGTTTTTTGGTGATACTGTTTGATGTCTATCGATTGTGTGTGCATTTTGGATATTATAAGATTTTGGGACTATTGAATCAAGGATATATTGAAGTTTGTTATACAGTACAGTGTTGTAGTCCTTTCAAGACTCTGCACAGATGACAATCGTAAGATGAAAAACCTGAATCAATATCTTTCCTCGCCCACCACTGGACATCTCTCCCATGCATGCGATGTATACAACAAACTCCGAACTCAGAAATCAATGAATGTAATAGATAGTGTTTATTATACAATTGGGTTATACGCGTGCGCCTGTCCCCGCCTATAGTTGACATATTTTGAAAATGGACGTGGTGGTGCCTGGAACGGGATTGAGAAAGATCACAAAGTAAGTATATAGAGAAGTTGGATATAAGACGTCAGTATATTGTCTATATTCCGTATACGAGGGAAAAAGTCTACATTCCGTAGTACTATAAACAATTTCATAGTACATACTGCACTATTATTGGTATTGATACTTTTTCAACTAACGATGCAAAAATAAAGACGTTATGCTGTCAACAACGTCAAATCCAATCCATCTCATGTCAACGTCAACAAATGTCCAATTCTCCAAAAGTTAACCATCAAAGTCAATAACACATACACACACACATGTCAATGACGTGATTCTCATGCTGGATAAGATAGCCTCCACAATATACGACGATACGGCACGATTACGCTGGGCCGTTATGTAGGGGGTAGTGGGAGAAAAGTGCGAGCACGATACATTGACCCACACCCGTTTTTTTTCTTCTTCTTCTTTTTGTCATGAAACACAAATGTCACAGTTGTATTTTGTATAGATAGATGTATGATGTATACATATGGTGGTGCTTTGCATGTCCCATATGTGTTGCGAATGAGAATCGACTTGTGAGACGGTTTTCTATTTTTTCTTCCATAAAGTGGGGGGATAGAGGAGGAGGAAAAGCTTTATGGTGAACAATAATATTATGCCAAAACAAAACAAAACAAAACAAAACAACTTTGCAAGTATAATACACAATGCAGTGAACTTCAATTTAGCCGATATATACGGTAAAGAAAAAAAAGTTTATAGTGGGCGGTAGTTTTATGTCCAAGGCACAATAGCACAGTAAACCATAAACCATAAACCATAAACCACATGAAATAAAGAGCAGTGCGTTACTGGTAGGACACAGATTTGCCAATCAATTGCACCTTCTTCATGTACAAATTAGCCCCTCAGCAAAAGAACACGCATATCCACATTGTTATATTCAAGTCAAATCAATTGGAAGGCAATACAAACCTATCCACTTCTACTCAACTCAACTATCGATAACCCCCTTTTTCTCCCCCCATACTCATCAATACTGTGCTATCGATTACCGCACTCTGAATCTACTATCAGACGTTGAACCCTTTTCCTCTAACCCAACTTGCCACTTTTGGCACGCACCATAATATAATATACTCCCGGTACCCGTTTTTGAATCCCAGGAAACAGCGTAACATGAACCTGCTTACACGGCACTTTTTTTTTTCTAATAGGGTCAGGTGGAGTTTCTAAAAAAGTTTAATACGGATAGAGAACGCGATCTGTGGGATATCCGTCGGGACAGGGAAGGATGGTTCAAATTAAGCTTTTTTTTTGGTTTTCTTTGACACTTTCTTTATTATGGCATTTACTATTATAACGATAAATATAGTTGGGACTGAAATATTCGTTTTTTAAACAACAAAAAATAAAAATGCATTTTTCAACGGACAAACCGATGATCTGGATATACAAGATTGAGGTTCATCATCTAGCTCTAATTTTCACTTTAATATATAAAAAAGATATTATACCAAAAAAAAAATTGATTTAACTTTTATTATGGCAGTACCAAAGTAGGACAGAGAGCAAATTAATAAAAAGAAATCATCGGAAAAAATAAAACTTTTCAGTGGGAGGTATTGGTCGTTCCTATTGAAATTTTGATAGGAACACGATAAGCCAATTCTGACACACAAAAGGTGCTGCTTATGCTTGTTAGTAGCGTTTGTTGCTAGGGCAACATGTATTTTATGGCTTGCAAATGGATACAATGTTATATCAAGTATAATGTTATAACTTGTTACTTAAACAGTTGAATATTTACCATGTTGAGGTAGGATGGGATTGAATGGGGTGACACGAGAAAAATTTAGTGAAAAGTTTCGTGATTGTATTGAGTTGAATATGAATAAATAATTTCGGAACAATTTGGTCTAGACTAGGAGATGTTTTGTGTTTTTTGGTAAGAGTATAATTATAATCGCAAAAGATATTCCAGTGAATTATATACTCCACGGTACGTTACAACACAAGCGAAGCTATCAAAAGTGATATTGTATCATATCATATCATATCGAATCAAGTCAAGTCAAGTCAAAGTATGATTTATGTACAGTAGTTTTTATAGTGGTGTTATCAAGCTTTGATAGTGAGAACGAATCCGTCTAAAAGCGAGTTCTGATTGGGCATTAGGTAAGCCTATTATACATGGATTTTATATATATCTCCCCCCAATATGTCTCAACTATCAAACGGTTTCCTTTTAGCCCAGAATGTCGTTGTCCCCCCACTCCCACTAAACCTGCCGGAATATAACTACACATTGACTTGGGAGAGAGAGTATGAATTAGCTATATTGAAGGCAAGAAAGAAAAAAGAAAAAGAAAAAAGACTTCCCGTTTGGAAAATTCCAGAAATGTTTATAATGCAGACTTAAGATATCTGTATATCGGAAGGGAAAAAGATGAATACTATAATTATTGATATTTATAAATCCGAATTATTCGACTTTATTTTTTGTTTACTAGTGGGTATAGTTATTGTTTCTTCTGAAAGATGGGCAAGTAGCTAGATGTATATTGGTTTGGATAGTATCTTTTATAAGTATATTATAGTATAGGCAACAACAAAAAAGGAGATTTTGAAGTGGATTAAAAAGGGACACACGATAGGATAAGAAGAAGATTAGAAAATGACGATAAGAATAGTTATCGTAGGGGGGAAGATTGAAGCGGTTAAAAACATAATAGTGAGTAGGTGATGATGATGATGAATGAATGGATAGTGTAATATAATTCTGTGCTCTACTATGTTAGTTTTGGATACTTTTATGCTGCTTCCTTTTTTCTGGATCAAGGTGAGTGAATGAGTGGACGAGCTAATGATTGAATTGTGCTTTAATGGCAACCGGGACCGGGTTGATTGGATGGTTCACAATCATAAATTTCAAGTTTATTTTTTATTTTTTTATTTATTCAACAATTCAATCTAACTCAACTCAAAAATGTTTTAAACTTTAGTGCTATCAGCGTTAGTTTTAGTTTTAGCTTTAGTTTCAGTCAAAAAAAAATTTATTGGAAAGTAGACTACTAGTGGTATATTATATCACAGATATGTCTTGGATGATGAATGACAAGAAAAAGACAAGACTGGCTTAGGAGGGTCTTGACTATTTCTTAGCTTTTTTTTTGTATTGAGATTGAGCAAGAAGCACAGTTACAGTACGTGGTCGAGAATATCATTTTTTTTTTCATTTTCCATTTTTTTTCTTTTAATTTTTTGCTGAATGTGATAAAAAATCAGGTGGTAAAAAAGTAAAAAAGCAACAACTTTATTCATCATCATCATCCACCTCCACATACACACAAATCCCCCTCCCCCTTCTGGGGTTAGTTTGTTTGTTTGATTGATTGACGTGGTTGGGAGCCAACATGAGCAGCTATCGATTATACAATTTGTATTGGCTGTCGATAAACTTTTTTTTTTCTTATTAATTTATTAAGTTTAGTTTATTAAATTAGTTTAGTTGAGTAAATTTAATTAAGGCCACTACTATGCATTTTGCTAAGTTGAGCTTTAAAGATCTATAACTCACTTGTATTGAATATAAAAAAAGAAATGCTTTTCTGGCATAACTGATTTCTATTGGTTATTGATATTGATAGTGATAGTGATAGTGCTACTGATATTGATATCAATATCATAATGAATATGAATAATATATGAATGAATACCAATATGAGAATATGAATACTACTACACTCAATAATGAAAAGAAACCCTTTTTTCCTTTCTATCTATCTTTCTTTCTTTCACTAAACTGATACCGCCACTATCGATTAGTTAATCTTTGCAATGAAGATACCACATTTACTGCTAAGAATTAGCCAAGTTTAGCTAAGTTTGATTTTTTTATCCTCGTAAAAAATATTCCAACGCTACTGTATACATTTTGGCTGAAAAACTCTCTCATTCAGAGTGGGAGAGGGAAAGTTAAACTTTTATTTTTATTTTTTTTTTACATTAATTTTGACAATAATTATTTATCTCCATCTGTCAAAAGTTCAATAAAAAAAGACATCTTATAAATACTTCTAGTTCTTACCTCATTTTTTCATATTTCTTTCCTTTCTCTCTTTCTTCTTTTTTTTTCCCCCATATTCATTCATTTTTTCATTTTCCATTGCATTTATCCCATCACACACAAACAAAACAAAATGGAACCTGAAAAAAAGACTTCCTCCCCTACAGTCTCAGGCTCCCCTACACCAGAGCTCGGCGCAACCTCCGTCCACAACGTCTCAAAATGGCAACACTTTAAAGACTCCTTCAAACGCGCCGAGATGGAAACTATTGACACCACCGGCATGACCGATCTAGAAAAGGCCGCCGCCATGACCGCCAAATCCCCTCTAGAACGTTCGCTCAAAGCCCGCCATCTACAAATGATTGCCATCGGTGGATCCATCGGTACTGGTCTGTTCGTCGGGTCTGGTGGCTCGCTTTCTGGTGGTGGCCCCGCTGCCGTCATTATTGGTTTCGGTCTCATCGGAACTATGTTGTTCAACACCGTTCACAGTCTGGGTGAACTCGCTGTTAGATTCCCCGTCTCTGGTGCCTTTGCTACTTACTCTACTCGTTTCATCGACCCCGCTTGGGGGTTCGCCATGGGCTGGAATTACGCCCTTCAATGGTTAGTCGTCTTCCCTCTAGAACTTGTTGCCGCCTCAATGACAATCTCGTACTGGTCTTATGACGGTAGCGCTGCTGCCACAGTCAACCCTGATGCTTGGGTGTGTATGTTTTATGTGCTTATTCTCGGAATCAATCTATTCGGTGCCAAGGGTTACGGTGAAGCCGAGTTCGTCTTCTCCATCATCAAGGTTATTGCCGTCGTGGGATTCATCATCTTGGGTATTGTTTTGACTTGTGGTGGTGGCCCCGTTGGTGGTTACATTGGTGCCAGATACTGGTACAATCCAGGTGCCTTCTCGCACGGGTTCAAGGGTGTTTGTGCTACTTTCGTTAACGCTGCTTTTGCTTTCTCAGGTACCGAATTGGTCGGTCTTGCTGCAGCTGAAAGTTCAAACCCAAGAAAAGATCTCCCCACTGCCTGTAAGCAAGTCTTCTGGCGTATCACTCTTTTCTACATGGTCTCTCTTACCCTTGTGGGATGCCTGGTTCCTTACGACGATCCTCGTTTGCTTGGTTCCTCTTCCGTCGATATCACTGCTTCTCCCTTCGTCATTGCCATCAACAACGCCCAAATCAAAGCCCTTCCTTCAATCATGAACGTTGTCATTCTTATTGCCGTTCTTTCAGTTGGTAACTCCTCCGTCTTTGGTTGCTCACGTACTCTTGCCGCCCTTGCTCACCAAGGTCAAGCCCCCGCCATTCTTGGATACATTGACCGTAAGGGACGTCCCATTGTTGGAATTGCCATCACCGGTGTCATTGGTCTCCTGTGTTTCCTTGCCGGATCCGACAAGCATAGTGAAGCCTTCACCTGGATGCTTGCGCTCTCCGGTCTTTCCTCGATTTTCACCTGGGGATCCATCAACCTTGCCCACATTCGATTCCGTCGCGCCATGCAGGTTCAAGGTCGCTCGCTCGACGAGCTGCCTTTCAAAGCTGCGCTTGGTGTTTGGGGGTCTCTTTACGGACTGGGATTAAACATTTTGATTCTTGGATTCCAGTTCTGGACTGCGCTTTTCCCTGGTGCCAGCGCTGATGCTTACAACTTCTTCTCGGTGTACCTCGCCATGCCTGTCATTCTGGCGTGCTACATTCCATACAAGATCTATGTCAAGGGACCTTTGTACATTAGAGCAAAGGACATTGATTTGATCTCTGGTGTCAGAGAGTTGGATTTGGACTTGTTGCAACAGGAGTTGGCAGAGGAAAAGGCATACATCAAGAGCAGAGGATTCTTTTACAGAGTCTACAAGTTCTGGTGTTAAAAAGTTTTATTTTTTTTTGTTTCTCAAAATAACAACAACAATAACAAAAAGACGATATTTTGTTTTCTTTGTCGTCGCCTCTTTTTCTTTTCTCTCTTACTGTTCATGTAATGTTTTTGTTTAATATAAATCATGTAATAATTTTGTCTTGTTTTTACGCCCTTACTCTTTTTTGTTTGTTTTCTTTCCGTCATTCGACGTTTCTGTTCACCGTTTTATAATTTGTATATACCAATATGAATAAAATGTTAACCTGTTGATTCAATAATATTATATTTTTCATCTTTATACTTTTAAGTTTGTTTTTTCCCCAATTTCAACCACATCGTCACAAGATGTCATTCTTATTCTCAAGTTCAATAGCAAACGACACTTTTCAGCCAATCAACCAGGTTCTTTTCCTAAACAGAATCCAGTCAGTTCCGAGGATATCACCACCTTCTCCTCTCCGTCTCAAACCACTCACGCAACAATCATCTTCCAACTCTGTATGACGTTTCCCTCAACTTTACATGCGGTGATCTTATAAAAACAACTCTTCTAAAATCCGCAAATAGGAAACCACCTTCTCATAACGCAAAAAATCCTCTTACCTGTGAATTTGCGTTCTAATGTCACATCGTCATCCACTTGTTAGCGTATCCCGCTTTTTTTTATTTTATTTTCCTATCTGTAAGTTACACATTGATTTCAGAAGTGCCTCTGCCTTGTATGTAGCAGATGCGCACGCAACGCTTAGTCTCGTTGTGCCTGTATCGCACTTTGTTTGTCAACCAAAAATTTTGCTTATATACAATTTACAAATTGACAGTATAAATTATTATACAAAAAAACCGCCAAAATGGTCTCCATGTAAGCACTTGGAATTTATGTCTAACCTGGGAAATCCACCAGCGGCTTTATTAAGCTACTGTACTTTAGGTACTGTATTTTGTGTAGTACAGTAACAGCTTATAAATTTGTACTGTACTTGATTGTGGCAAAATGAGTATGACTGCTTACGTCATTGTACAGTACGTCTAGAGGAACTGCGCTGTATGGTTACGAGCTGAACTTTTCACAAACACAGTAGGGTACCAGTATAGAAGTTTAGGTTCTGGAGGAAATTTGGATGCTGCCTTTATCTTTTTTTTAGGGGGAGAGGAAACGAGAAGAACTAAAGAGGATAGTTTTGAAGAAAGAAGAAAAAAAAAACGAGTGGTGTTTTTGCTTCATCAAGTGGCAAAAGTAAATGAAAGAGGGGGGTTTGCGCATGTGTAAAGATGGAGATGGAGATGGTTCGTGGGGTGGAAATTTTGAGCAGGAGGAATGGAAGTGACGGTTGTTGGGTGTGGCTCGAATGGGCTGAGAGAGATGGAGAAAGGGGAAAGTGCGATTGAGTGCGGGTTGTTCTATATATGCCAAAGTGCTCATGGTTTTTTGGCGGGTTTTAGTCAATCGTGAAAGTGAGTCGAAGACGACGGTATGGGAGGTGTACGGTACGTTGGATGTGACATATATATACCCTACTTTAAATCGATCTTTATCTATATACTTATCAGTGATGATGGGTCTATCAAATATCGTGGGCCCTGTAGATCTAGAAATATGTCACAATCCTCTAAATATATGCCTTTCATTTTACCATGCGTCTTCGGGTCAAAGTTTTTGACTATGTCTCGTTTTATATCTGTGTTTACAATAGTCAACTAACAGATCTAAAAACTTTTAAATATTGCTATTTTTTACAGGTTTCTGATCTCAAAGAAATCCAGTTAATAATTAAACAGGTACCTACATGGCTCCATTTTGGGGTTGGTAGGAACTGAAGGTGTACGTCTAAGCTTACAGAAACAGATTTTGCAGGTTCATGAACTTCTCAAGCTAAGGAACTAGTGTGGATGTATGAAATGGTAGCAATACTGACATAATTTGGGAAATGCGTGAGATGATCCGTAATCAGCTTTGACAACTTTTCAAGGCCACTGAGTTCTGTAAAGAGAAAAAAAAATAATGAATTGCTCATGAATTTTTGCTTTGCCGTTATATCTAGAAATTCTAGACGTCGTAAGTACACATTAACTATTTTTGTTGATGGCTGTAAAAAAATGGATCCGTTCAAGTATCCGGATATGACATTGTACCTGTTTCATACTCATCCTTCGCTGATACATGGCATTACACTGTTGATGAGGAAATTTGTGTTTAAACCACAATTTCTGGAAATGTCAAGTATAGCATGTCAAAATAAAGAAGTTAGAGCAGAACTCAAAGTTCCAGAAATTTAGCTATATACATAGATTAAAGCTTGAAAATGCTGCTAGTATGAAAAAGATGGTATTAGATGCCAACGGCATTGGTCGTGAAAAAATAAACTGGGCTCTTGAAATACTGGATGTCTCATGAATGTCCTTGAGTTTGCAAAATCAGGTTTTGTTGATACAACATGTAATACGTCTGTGAAAGATTCGGAGCCTCAGATAAAAGATGGGAAAAAAGTCTGTTCATCTTTCCATGTACAGTATGTCATGATTTTTGTAACAATGTATATAAACCAAATCCCAAAGTATTGTAGAAGTTTCTGTGTAGGAGATCTATTAAGTTTTGTATTCCTACTGACTTCTATTAGATGTTTGATCATTAGATGTATTTATTCTGAAAAAAACGTTCCCTAGCTCAATTGTCGCATGTTACAAAGATAAAAGAGTATTCTCTGAAGATAGATTTTTTCTTGAAGTGTAAAGCTTTTACGGTTGATACTCTAGAAAATTGCACTAGTCAACTCTTTTCTAGAGATCGTTCTAGAGCAATTTCCGTCTTTACAGTTTTGACCGACAATCAATTGATCAAATTGTACTTTCTTAGTAGCTTTTAAGCTACTTATTAAAGTATTACAAAACTGGTCTGTTTAAGTGAGCTATACAAAATTGACTTGTTTGACAGATAATGTATTATTGGTCTTCCTGCTTTTATGTGCAGTATCGCATAATTAGGTCATTGAGCCTCTCATCGTTTCTGTTTGGTTCCAAAGTAAAAAGGATATTTCATAAAGCAAAATTGACCAAATATCTATAGTCGAGACATGTAATTTTCAATTAACATAATTTGGTACCAGGGAGAGGAATCTTGACCACTTCAATAGGATATCTGACTGAGTGTCATTTATTTTCTAGCTCGTTGTTCCCAAAAGGTTTAGCGACAAAGCAGATTTTCTGCTGAAAAAGCGTAGTCTGAATTACACCTAGGTCTATCCAGAAAATGAGTATTGTACTGTACTTACTTAGTTAAGGTGCAACTAGTTTTAGAATAGTCATCGATACACCAATTTCTGACGGAATAAGCCCAACTGGTGTCTATTAACTTTACGTTTGAGATGGTGTACGGAAGGTTCAGTGAATTATACTCTCTCAGATTACAAGAGAGAATTCTGTTTTCTTACGAAATGTTTAGTGCGTGTTAGCCTCCAAAAAGTACGAATGGTTTCATTTGCTATTGAGAACGTTGCTGAAGCCATTGATATGGTCTAACTAAGAGAAGATAGATACTATGACTTAGCTATGAATTTTTTTGATCATCATCTATACCATGCCATGGATATGATATATAGCCTCCAATTTTAGCTACTCTTACTCCCAAAACCTTTTACCATTCTATCTTTAATCCATTTCAATGTTATCAAGTTTACCTCACTGATTCCTCTTGATAACAGAGCTTATCTTCAAATGTTGACCGGGGTAAGGGTTATAGTTCTTCTTAGTTCTCTTTTTGAAACTTTCCTATTTTGGAACAAACTCCAAATCGTTGTAACTGAATTTAAAGAGTTGACTATTAACACTCACAACTTGCTTTCCACTATCACTCCTAGACAATATAACGACATATACAATAAATATTGGAGTCCTTTGCTAGATTTTTTATAATTTTTTTATTACCTATCTTTTATTTTACTTGCTTTCTGAACCTTGTCTTCACGTATAAAGACTTTACCTCTTTCTCTCTACTCTCAATACAATTTCAACCACGATTATTAAATTTTATATGGAGACTGAACTTATCTATTAGGTACTTATTTATACTCTCCTAGAAATTTTTTAACAACGCTTGCCAGCTAGAAGTTTTACTTACTTGTGAATTTATCTTGGTGTGTTATATCATAAGCATCCCAGTGACAAAAAACCGATTAAATAAATATTTGACATTTCTAAAGATGTTATAAACACAAATGCTTTTCATAAAATGAAGCTCACTAAACTTTTGCTTCAAGTATGAATGCAATCAAGGCCAAAGACCTTCTAAATATAATATGGCTGTTAGTTGTTGCATTTGTAAAACTCATATGCATTATCTACGTAACTCAATAAAGAACTAAGATTTCAAGACCTTAAAAAATATCATTAGCTTTGAAAAGTCACTACACATTGCAGCTTGTGATTTGGATATTGGTAGTAACATTATCCTAATTTTCTGATGTAAAACTATGAATATAGTCAAAATCAGCACTAGAAACTAGTACCATTACGCAAGCATTGACCACACCCACTTGAAAACTGATTGAGTAATTCTAGATCTTTTTTCCACTTTATTCAATGACCTGCATTTGATTGCACATAGCTCCTTTCTACAATTGCCGGTAAGATTTAGATTAAGATAGAAGAAAAACTTCTCATATCTTTAATAATAATAAAAGTAAGCTCCTAAGTAAAAACTGCTGTGAAGAAATGGTAAGGAATTGAAACCCCCAAAAAAGCATTATAGGTACATCATTAATATAGATAACCAGATATAAAAGTTAATTTTGTTATTGATTTGCGAGATTCCTACTATACAAGTTTCTATTGTGTCCTTCTATACCAAGTTGTGACCATCTCAATTTTTTCTTATTTATCACGGTAATTCTTTATTGGTTATTCAGTACTGCATGTATAGTATATACCATAAAATCTGATACCAAGCCAGCTGCATTTGTGTTTTTTCCGTTTTGTAGCATCAAGTAGCTAAAATAGAAGGGCAAATTGTGCCGGTGGCTAGGCTACCAATATGGCTCTAGTTTCATCATCAGTATAATGTTATGACTATTTAATTCTTCAGTATGTTATTAAATCACACATCAAAATTGAACAAGAGAATTTATAGGCTTATTATAAAAATTGAACTACTTTTTGAATGTGTTTTAGGCCAACAGCACATAAGATTTGTATAATCAGCCCAATTTGGTTGGCCGTTAACTACAACATTCAGTAAGACCTTGCGTGGCCTTGGAACGAGAAGCACAAATGTTTTTTACGTCAAAAACCTATAATATAAGTAGCCCAAACATTGAGACGTGAATATCAAATACATGTGTTAAAAATGATTTTGTTCACAATTCTAGTTTCAAAAAGTACCATTGACTTTTCTCTTTTAACAACAGATGCCACAAAATAATAGTTACAAAACCTCCATAGGCCTATGAACATAAAATAGTACGTACAGTACATCCTCGATGCAAACTACATAATTTGAAAAATTGTATCTAGTCAAAAGCATTTTCCTGCTCCCTTAGTGTTGCTGTCTCAAGTAATCCAAATATTATATAGATAAGATTCAGTAAATATTTTATTATATACAGACTTACGCTTTATCGTATGAAGGTGAATTTCGAATTTTTTAGGTATGAAAATTGGTCTGGGAATAGTTGACTTCTTAAAGATTCAAAAAAACATTTTACTGAATGGTTTTCGTACTGAAAAAGTCCGTTGATTGAGTTAGGTTTAGTGAAAATAGCTTTGCACTTTCCAATAAGATATAACGTCCTGTTGTGATCGTACTGGTAATAAAAGATCATCTGAAAGTTTGATAAATACTGCGTTCACTTGCATATGTATCAAAAAAAACAAAAAAGTCATCGGTTTTATTGTAAATGGTAAATAGTTTTATACATAATGTTGGTAACAACCCATATGGTATCTAATATTCTATATTGTACATAATAGCTCGCAAACGTATGATGGTCGAAGCAATTGTTTTGAGAGAAACAAGGGTTGGAGTAAATCTTCTCTGTAGACTTTTGTCCAACGCTTTTTTGAGTCAGTAGTCATGTATATATGGTATTTGTTGAGCATATGACAGAGTCTAGCTAGTACCAACTTTTTCAAAAACTTTCTTGGTGCTCTCACGTACTGTAGTAGATCATAGTGCAGGGTAGAAAAAACAACTTTTATAAGGAATAAATAAAATATGAGATCTAATGAATCAAACTTTTTCAAGTGTTTTGCAAAGATGTAATAACTAATCTAGCAATTGTAAATTGTGTAACGTTTAATATTAAGTATTGACTGTTTCAAAAATTTGTTTGATAGGTCCATTTAGTCAACTACACTGCAAGGTGGCTAAAAGCAATTATTTTAATAGATCAATGTATTCTAGAACTGTACTATTGAAAAATGTTCAGACTTTATGGAAAAAATCAAAAATTCTGATGGCGAATATAGATTATGTAAATTGTTTTGTATAGCGCTGAATTTTTAGGAGCCTTTCCGTTCCTTAGCATGATAGTATTATAATAGAACTATAGTGCGATGTGATCAAAACAACTTTTCTGAATACTCTGACAATTTTTGAAAACTGGGGGTCTAAACCATTTCCAAGCGGGTTAAGCGATTATGGTAACAACCGCAAAAGCTCTGAAGTAAACAAAAGTTTTTCTTTAATTCATTCGTTCATTCATAATCAGCTTATTGTCCTATGTCAAATAACTTATAAAAAGTCTAAACTAATAAATAAAATACAAATAATGTTAATAACAATGATTAAGACATGTAAATGTGGTTCAGTACTAAAACCGAACAATCTGCGTTGCGACGAGGTTCACAATCTCGTGCGTTACTGTATGAATGAATAATCAGTTTATTGTCCTGTGTCAAGTCCCTTACAAATACTAAATTTATAAATTATGTTACTAACAATTAAGAAGACAGATGTATACTGGTTCGAATGAACAATCTTCGTTGCAACGGAGCTCACAATTCCGTGCATTGTGTTTGAGTGCTGGTTTTTCATTCATTCATTCATAATCAGTTTATTGTCCTATGTCAAATAACTTATAAAAAATTTAAATTAATAAATAAAATACAAATAATGTTAATAACAATGAAGAAGACATGTAAATGTGGTTCAGTAAAACCGAACAATCTGCGTTGCGACGAGGCTCACTATCTCGTGAGTTACTGTTGTATGAATACTTTTGTGTTTTGACGCTGCCAATTCTGCATGAAATAAATTCCAAGTGTAAAGGGAAACCTGCTTTCACTTAAGTGAGTGCTGGTGATTCGACATTCATTCATTCATTCATTCATAATCAGTTTGGTGATTCGACCCAGTACCGATACTGTTTCATGTTTTTTTTTTTTTTTTTTTTTTTTTTTTTTTCATTTCAATATTTTTTTTGAAAATCTCTTTGTCAATAATTTACTCTACAGATCAACTTTACCCAAAAATTTATTAATCTTTACTATTAGTTTTAGTGAAATCACAGCTCTTTTCAATGCGAATATTGTCCTCTCAAAATTTTAAAAATATCTAAGGGCGTATGGTGTAGTTGGCTATCACGTTCGCTTAGCATGCGAAAGGTCTCCGGTTCAACTCCGGATTCGTCCATTTTTTATTTTTACTTTCTAGAGGTTGAGAAAAATCGCCAAAAATTTAATTTTAACCATGCAAAAAATAATTTCGTTATCAACGTTTTCCTGCTATGGGAAAACGCCATTCCACCAGTATATTACACGTCGCTTACTAAAAAGTTATATTTATTATGTAATACCACTTACTAGAAGTTATGAATTTAGTACTTGTGAGGTGCAATGATATCAGACAATAAACTAAAGATGATGGACACAAAACCTATGAATATTTCCTAAATATTCAATCCAGAAAGGAATAAAAAAAGTATGCATCGGTGACATCTGATGTTTTTTTACCAATTTCTACCATATTTCAGCGCCATTAACTAATTTGAGTTATAACCACTATGCAACCAGTTTTATTATTTGGTGGTTCCTACCGACCTCTATTACTTTCAACATTCTGGTACCAAACCTTCTTTTTTGTTCTGTCTGAATAGGATACAAATTTCAAACGAGGACCTACTGTAGATTTACTTTTGGAATATGCTAATATTGCTTCAAATCATTGTCATAAAATATTCAGCTTTTCATTAACTAGCTCAATTAGTATTTACAGATTGAATACAGAAGATAGTGCTACAATATAAGTTGCATGAAAAACTATGCGCAATAATAAAGCCAGGAATAAGAAACACCCATCTATACATAATTTTAAAAACATTTGCTATACCGTTGCATTGTTACTGAATCCACGGAAAACGATTTTGTGGAAGTAGAACCTATTTATAAATGCTATCAGTGCTTAGTAGCAATTTTAACTGCCATGGCAAAGGCCTCTACAAGCTACTCGATACTAGATTGAAAACTGTTGCTTTTAAATATTATAAGCAGACTATAACTTTTAATACAATAATCCATCTCCGGAGATCTCTATTACCTTTATACCCCTGAACTATTTAAAATGCTGGTTATACGGCAAAAAATATTCTCTAAATGCTAGAAATATGATAATGACAGATTGAATTCCAAACATTACAAAACGCACTTTAGTATTTCCTGATAGTCCAAGTGGTACTATACGTGGTTGCACAGACATAATGAAGAACTATTTCATCGGCCATTGTTAGTTTAAGTATTTAGTATACTTGCAAATAATCTGGTAACTGCTAGATCAGTAGCAAGAAAGATATAAAACAGTCTAAATAGACGGAATAAGCAAGATGTGATCTTCTTAAAGTAAATTGCAAATCATAGGCTTCCAGCTTGGAATATATTTAAAGTGAAGGAGCAGGTATGAGTACCCCTTTGTCACTTTGCTAAAGCAATGATAGTGTGCTTTTGCATTTGTATGTTGAAGTCCTCAGTAGCACTCTAGAAATAAAACCACAGAGCGAGAAGAAACTATTTGTTGTATTTGCCTACTATGTGTAAAATTAATGTAGCGGCAGCCACAATCTAGGGCGAACGATAAGCAACAAGCTGAAGTTTGGAGTAAACTTCTTGAAAAGTTTTAAAAAAGAATGAAAGAGGTCTAATAGTCTGAGCCCGTCAAGATGAACAACAAAGTTATCAAGGAAGTTTGACAAAAACTGGAATACAAAACGTTTATTTCTCACAATATTGAGCACAATAATTAATCAATACACTCTAGACTACCAAACACTTTTAAAAGCAAATTGAAACAGTCAATCAGTGGTATTGTCATGGTTCAGGCTTAGGACTTCGTCCATAACCCTTTCCATGACCGATAAGAAAAATGCAACGGACGTATATAACACTGACTAAAGCATACACAATTATGCACAGCACTGTTAATACGCAGAAGTAAGACATACATCTTCAGGTTACCCAATTTCTCACTGGAAACTTAAAAGTCCTGGGCAAGAGAGAAAACTGGAAATAAAAAGTTCCAGCAAGTCCCGCCTAACTTCCTGCAAGATTGTTCTGAGTTAGAGGAAACCCTCAACATCAAATACAACACGACAGTAGAAGAGGCCAGCCTTTAAATACTGCCCAACAAACCCATCTGAAGTCCATTAGTCACCAAACAGACTCTTAGACCACCTGGGGCGTTCTGCGGATAAGAGACAACACGTTCAGTGAGTAGAAAAACACATTCAGTAATTGAATCAATAACTGACTGATATAAGAATTAAATACATTTTACCTGAAAGCTCAGTGACTTCAGGCTTCCGTCCTAGATCTAATTGCACATGTTCTGTTAGACCTGACAGGTATATAACACCTAGCTTCAGTTCTTCTGAAAAAAACATTCTAAAGGGAATGCCACCCGAGACATCCGGTCAGAATACAACGCGTGATGCACAATTTCATGTAATTCTTAGCTGTCTAGTAAATTAAAAATACAAAATCAAAATAAATTTACGTTCGTATCAAGAGCATGCATATAACAGTTATAGTTTGAATTAATAAGATGATACAAAGAAACGAAAAGAAACAGAAATTTGAAAATCTACAGAAAAGCCAATTGAACGAAACAACGGAAAAGGCAATTGATCAAAACAGCGGAAAATACGGGAGCAACTAACGAAACGTTTGGAGTTGGAACGCAACACTAATGAAACATTTGACAATTAAAGGAAACAGTAGTAAAACTTATTGGTTAGGATCGACTAGTGTCGTATTATATTGCTTGAGTATGAATATGACTTTGTAATTTGAGCAGTAGTTGAGTTGCTAGAGCCCGATAGTTGCTTTGAAGGTCTCAACTTTTTGACAATGAAACCTTTGTTTTGGTATGACAACTCTAGAAATGTAGATCTAATCACTGCTCTTCTAAGATGAGGAATATGTACTAGGCTTTACTAATGTAACGTTCAAGATACCAACTGATAATTAAAAAAATATAAAAAATAATTGATTAACTATAAAGCTACATAAGAATTCATCACATCATTATTTATTTCTTTTCACCATCAGAGACTTGGATTCTCTTAGGGGCGACCTTTTCTTCGTTCAAGGCCTTGGGAATCTTCAAGTCCAAAACACCATGCTTAACAGAGGCCACAATGTTGTCGTCATCAATCTTCACTTCA
The DNA here is from genome assembly GCA_030563945.1 of Geotrichum australiense. Taxonomy (NCBI): domain Eukaryota; kingdom Fungi; phylum Ascomycota; class Dipodascomycetes; order Dipodascales; family Dipodascaceae; genus Geotrichum; species Geotrichum australiense. The sequence goes on along the minus strand of JAJMKR010000076.1, from coordinate 102,221 downwards.
GCAGGGAATCTGATAGTTCTCTCGAAAGAACCAGCATATCTTTCAGAAACCTTGACAACAGAGTCGTCCTTCTCAGACTTTGCAGAGGTCTCACCCTTGATGGTAAGAACATTTGTTTCAGGGTCAAAGTCAACGATCAGGTCGGAAGGAGCAACACCAGGGATGGAAAGCTTCAAGTCGTAGCCTTTATCATGCTCGGAAAGATCCAAAGGAGGAATCTTGCCGCTGAGGCGTGTGGGGATAAGAGACTCGAAGTCGCGGTTGAAAAGATCAAGGTCGCGAGAGAAGAGATCAATAGGAGAGTACTTGAATAGAGACATTTTTTCTGATTTCGCTTTGTTCGTTTGTAGTAGTTTTCGCTTTGTTCGTAGTTTTAGTAGTAGATTGCTTGATTGATTTGATAATTGCTTGTTGATGAGTAGTGAAGAACAAGAATCCTGATGGAGGAGGTTTCGGGGGCTATTTATACTTGAGAATCATTAGAAACTCATCACCATTAAGGTGGTATGATGTGAACCAGAAAACAACTCAATTGCGGCTATTTCGTTTCAATTTCCTAAGGGCTTTACAATGTCGTGATTTCCACTATTGAGGTAGAACCGTAAAAAATTTCCAGCCAGAAAAAACTAGAAATATCTTGAACTCGACGATATTTTTCTCGCAATATCCAAACTGCTTCCCCACATGATCTAAGGTGTTGGAATAATCTAGAAATCATGTGATATGGGGAAAAAAGAAGGTTATGCAGGTCCATAATTGTAATCATGAGCTTAGTTGAAGGATTACGAGATTCAGGGTCTAAAGTAGTCAATTAAAGTGAATTTTTTAATGGAACATTCCCTAAAAGTGCTATGCAAGGCTGGCAGCATAATTCGAGCAAGAGTAGCCTGATGATGTCGTACACAATAAATTTACATCTATCATATACAATATTGAGTAACAAGGAGTAAATTTTCATAAACATGCCATATTTTTCAATTCAATTCATGTTGTGAATAACTCAATTGCTTTTCGTTCAATTGAGTTTACCGGTTATAGATCAAACATTGTATTTTTCCCCCCAGAAATCTAGCATAGTTTACCATGTCCCGCCGTGGATAATTCTACGGATGGCGGGGTAGGTTCATTTCGACAGAACATTCTGGTGCAATTGCCATCAGCAAACAGCATCAATTGACGATCGAAGATAGTTTTAATGATATTCCTAAAGTTGGAAAAAAACAACAACAGAAAATTGAACATTTCCACTCCCTCCAATTCAAATTCTAGAAAATACGATTTTCTATTAACAAAAAAACGTGTCATGATGTCTTTATGAAGCTAATAATATCAATATGAGCTGTTTTCCAATAGGATCTGAAATTCACGTCGATCAGTTCAGCCAACCACCCATTTCAGAACTTCATGCACATCCTTTCAAATTGTGTAGGTGTTTTAGAGCATTACCGCGTTAGCTATATTATAGAATGTCAGAGAAAATTTACCTCCAACATGATCAATCAATATCGTAAAACACCACACGCCCCAACCTAGGGATTTTCAAATTATCAAGAGTCTATCGCAGTTTTGCGCAAAGTGTAACTCTTCAATATTGTATTGGTATCCTCCTTTCAATGTCAAGATAAAAATAGAAATAAGCATAAAAATAAAAAATAAATTAAAAATAGAAGTAATCCTTCATTAACAGTCTCTTTTGGTCTAGATATGTGAAATATTCACAATTCCGTGCTCACAGTCTTTCTCTTTTTCCTCTTCTGTGGATCGACTCCTTCATGTTCTACCGTATTAATGTGATCATACCAATACCCTGGAATCCTTGTTATGAACGAGCAATACCCTGCTGGGCACACAAAATAGCCATTCGAGTTCCTCGATGAAGTAACTTCGGTCCCCACTGGAAAGTCCAGCTGGAAGTTTGGCTTCTTCACAACAAGTTTGATTGTGCTAAAATGCTGATTGTTCTTATGCGTTTGTCTATCTGCAACACTCGAAAACAACTGTCCACATGTCCGACACTTGAACAGTTTCCGCTGATGCACCACTTTCTGATGCCTTCTCAGGTCCGAAGTCGACGCGTAAATCTCGCCACAGTCACTACACTGTACTGTCGGCGGACTCGGCACATCATTCTCAGTGCTTTGCTGCGCTGTTCTCTTGCCACCGCGTTTTTTCGAGCTTGCCCCTGCACTATTACGTACTATTGCCGGGAGTTTGACTTCCTCTGGTAGATTCGTTTTTTTTGTATTTTTTTTGCGTGTTTTTCGTGTCGTTGTAGTAGGCTGAGCAGCAGCAGCAGCAGGAGGCGGTGGTAATGCCGCAAGAGTTCTTCGTTCGCTTTCTTCTTCACTGCTAGGAGTATTCGTAGGTTCATTTAAGATAGGCACGTACTGTAAGCCATTCGTGAAAGATGTATAAGAAGGATATTGTTCTTCAGGAATTTGATTTGGATTCATAAATGTTGTTTGTGATGGTGATAAATACTGTTGAGGCTCTTGAAATTGTTGTGTAGAATCCATTGAGACACCCAATATCCTTGGACTCACCCCGTTCGTGTGTCGACGCGTCGAACGATTCATTATAACTGCTGATATGACGGGTCCGTGATTAACTAATGTCTAGTTAAACAGTTGGAGTATATAATTAAGGTACAGCTCACGGATGAAACTAATATTTAGAATGTTGAATATACGTCAAAGGAAGACAACTAATCTGGGGCTGAAATTCTAAATCAATCAAATTTGCCTGAAGATTAGGTAACCCTTAGCCTTTATTTTGGTGCATCTAACCCCAACCTTAATTCATTCAGAAAGTCAAGAAGCCTTCGATGAAAAGTGTCGAGAATGCGTTAACTAGTCTTAAATCTGGTCACTGTGTAGCTCCTGGAAAGAAGTATGTATATATTAAACTCTTGAATTTATTTGTTATCTTCACACTAATGTTTAATGGTTATGCTAGTTATGTGAATGAAAATATAGGTAGTAGTTGATCCAAATAACATCTGAAAGAAAAATAGCATCTTATTAACTTTATACCGGTATATAAAAAATCAACCTACCACTTATTCAAAAATAACGGCTAGGGAGTTATGTGCTGTAGTTTGTCAATTGGACTAGATGACAGTGCCCTTTGAAGTAGTTTAACTCTCCAAGGAGAAATAATATTATCGCCTGTCTTTGGTTTAAAGTTGTCATAAATTGCTGGTGGTATTTCCGCAAACATCTTGTCTAGAACAGTTGAATCTGCATACTCGTATAGCTTCCAATAGCACACTGAAGATATCTGAACAAACACATATGCCTTTTTCACACTTGTAAGATATTCGTACGCAGACTTAAATGCTATAATCAGCTCAAGTGCTCTTTCAGTTCTGCAGGTCAAGTAGTTGCGTCCATACTCGTCTTCAAGAATTGATTGCATCATGGAGAATGAATTCAAAAGTGCTAATTGATTTTTTATTGTTAACCCCTTTATTGCAAACTGAGCTACCTGATTATCACAGATAAACTCTACCATCACATCTGTCTGGTTTTCCATGAACCCTCGGAACAGTATCACCACGCTGTGAACGAGTCTGTCGTTTTCCAGCTTTTGTTTTCCAAGCAACGCAATAATTTTAGGAATATCTGAGACAAGAAAATCAACTTTAGTCTTATCTCCTTTTGCGATCACCGTAAGCAATGTAAATAGACTCTCATAATACAACATGTCCTGCTCGCATACATCCTTTGGATCTGTTTCAAAAAACGTGAGGAGCTCTCCTAGAGCAACAGTCAAAAATCCGGTGGTATTCCATAGAACATCTGGCAAGTCAGGTAGATAATCAATTCTATTGACAAGCCCAGCAACAGCCGATACTTTTTTAGGTGAATAAACAAACTGCTGTAGCATTTGGAGGACTATTGGATCGTTTAGTGAATATCCCGGACTCTTGATTTTCCATCGGGATCCAAGTGGGATAGCGTGCTGTCTGACTGTGTACATTTTTGTAAACTGCAATTCAGATTTAGGTGTTGAAGATATAAAAAATCGAAATCTGGGGAATGCCTGGTGATTATATTTGGATGTATGGTATATCGAGACCGAAGATCACAACATTGCATTGTTGGCGTTTGATTGGGGCTGTTGTGTTCTATATGCCTCAATCGCTACAGTACCGAAGCTTCTAAAAGTCTGGAAGAGGAAGCAAGTGAAAATAACCAATTTTCGCTAAAGCTCAGTACTCTTGTCCGTACGATTGATCTGACTGAATCCAGAATAGATTAATCATATGAAAGAACGTATAATACAAATTTTTTCAAATATCTCCTTATCTTGGAGTTTAATTGCTTGTTACAGCTGAGCACGTATGGATACTTAATAAATTTATATATCAGAGTACTATAAATTGTAGGGAGTACTAGTACATGATTGAGTGTCTGTTTGAATTGCAAGATGAAAGAAACATAACCGCTAGAATACAAGAAACCAACTAATGACTTGTCTAGAGTATTTTAGTTGTGTCTATTTCATTGCGATCTCGAAGTACTTAAACTAGATATTTCACCGACATTGGAATATAGCACAGATGTGATAAACACCACCAAAACATCTTTTCTATCAACGCACACGAAATCACCACACAAATGTCTAGTAAGCACAATGTTAATCTACCTCAAGCATAATAACGTTAATAGACACTACCGACACTTTTTATTAACCAAATCTCTCTTTATTCCCCAGTGGCTCACCAGTAAAAAATGGACACCATGTACGGATCTCTGGAGTTCTTTCCAACATCACAACAACACCCGTGCACCTCTCAAAAACACCGGCAATTTACCCCGTGGTACGATAGAACGACTCCACTTTCTCAATTCAGATTTAGAAATGTTGGAGTGCCATCTTTGGAAGCCCATTTCACCCCGTGTGTTCCGCAACTTTCGTTCCAAAATCCGGACATTGGGACCTGGATGAATCAATTGATAACAAAGATCAGCAATATTCCTACACATTTGAGCGAATTCGAGCTTCATAGACTGATATACGATTCAATTGACCCCAAGCTGTATCAGCATGTGGTTAACAAAATGATGGATAGCGATGCCCAGTGGGGGAACCCCGTCGAGTTCTCACAATGGTTGATTGATATTGTTTACGATAGATACCAATGGAGAAAAGATCTCAACGAAATAGGCCGCTATCTGTTTGGTTCTAAATGTAACCATGAGTTCACCAAAAAACTGGAGCTCAGTATTCTTTGGGAAGAAGTAAACAGGACTAACGATGGGTTTTACAACATTTTCATGTCTCGCATGAGTAACCAAATGATGGACTGGGTTGATATACAAATGGAGCGGCTAGGATATCTCAAGGGACATCGCATTTCATCTTACGTGACTCCAGCTGATCTTCGTAGCTCACTTTTCCTACTCTTTGAATTTCATCAAAAGGAAAAAATTACACAAGTTCATAAGCCCAAAGATTTCAACTATAAGCGCTTTAATGAGGCATCCAAATCCAAGCCTTTCACATCACAAAGTGCAAAAACGTTAACGAACAGTACACCATACCTAGCTCCTCCTGCTGCACAATTACCAGTCATCCGTACTAGTACTCCCTCACACAATAATCCTTTGGCTGACCCACATCCATCGTCACTCGAGTCTCTTCAGAGCTCACCGGGTATGGCCTGGAAGGGTCTGACCCAATCTGAAGCACAATTGTATAAACCAATAACCCCACCAAGCTACGAAGTGTGGACTTCCGGGCCGTTTGTGAGTGTGACGAATGCAATGTTTAAAGAGATCCCCGGGGTTCCTATAAGACACCATGTTCCTTTCAAACACCCTCAAATAAGAACTCAATGTCAGGTAATTTATACGAACGAAGAGGTTTTATATCGAGAACTGCACGAACTCTGTCCCAAATGTGGAAACCATAAGAAAAATGTCAAACAAAAGTGCGTGCGACATCCTTACTACTACATGTATTTTTCCAAAGTTCTCTAAATTTAAAGGTGTAATCAGACCAAGCTCATACAATACTTCGAAAGATTACCTGCTCGAATCCATCTTTTCAAATTACATAAATGACAGTATAGAATTACTCATGTAATCTAAAATTTATTTCTAGTCAACAAAGACTTATAGAGCAAGTGTAATAGCAATAAGTTAGTCCATCAGTTACTGATGCTACAGTCAATGTCTAATTCATATCTAAATAAGATTATTGATTGGAAAGATCATTAAACATACATTTATACACCTTTTATTTGAATAATTAGTATGCCAAAACTTAGGCAGCAGTTGTTTCAGCAGGGGCAGCCTTCTTCTTGTTACGCTTCTTGTTGGAAGGCTTCAAAGGCTTAGCCAATAACTTAAGAATTTCTTCATCTTGAATCTTCTTGTCAGATTTGATGACGTTGAAATCGGGTTGGGTAGGACCGGCGAACTTGACAGTACCGTTTCTGGTCAAGCCAATAGTGGCGAAGAATTGCACAACAATTTCTCCAGATTTCTCATACATGACTTGGTAAGGAGTGACAAGGTTGTGTGTAGATGCTTCTCTAAGACCAACGGTAGCCTTCTTGGGGTCTTTCAATGATCTGATAGTGAAAGGGAAGTTACCGAATTTCTTTTGGATTTCTGTAATGGTAGCACGGGATGTTTGGAGCTTGAGTTGATAAGTGATGTCATTTTTCTTGTAGATGGTGGTGTTAGTAGAACCAGGTCTGACCTTACCTTCTCCGGTAGAGACAAGAATATCGACACCGTAAACTTCACCTTCTTCGAAGGTTTGGGTTTCGAAATCGCGCTTTTGTCCTTCGCTGGGGTTAAGAATGATTTCTTTCTTTCCAGTAAGAACATTTTGTTCCTGGTTGTGAGAGAGCATACCTTCGAGAGCAACAACACCGTAATCCTTGACAACAGCATCAACAATCTTGGTGACATCCCAGTTTCTGTTACCTGGCTTGATGGTTCTGAGGGCAGCTTCAGCAGCGTACCAAGCACCAGTGATAACATCAGCAACACGGCTTTCAATTTCCTTTCCAATGACAATGGTATCAGCAACTGAGGCAGCGTAACCATCAATTTGAGCACCAAGGGTGATCTTGACGACGTCACCAGCCTTCAAAGTGATTTCAGCCTCGGGGTTGGTAGGAGCGGGAGAAAGGTGTGCGACGACATTGTTTGGTGAGATTGAGGTGGGGAAAGCAATACCTTTTGCGATCTTCTTTCCCTTGTAAATGTTTTCGGTTTCTTCAACAATAAGCTTATCACCTTCGATACAGATATCAAGGATCTTAGCACCTTCAACAGCTAAGGCCTTGACCTTCTCAAGAACACGAGATGAAATATCACCAGCGGCCTTGTATTTCTCCAAAACGTCGGAATTTGCAATGGTGGTATCAACTATCACAAAAGTTATGTCTTAGCATGAATTGAACGACGGAAAAAAATATAAAATCTCTTGACACGATTTTATATTGAAATCAAATAGCTTACCTTCAGTAGAAGACATTTTAATATATTGATTGGAATTATACGATCAATTTAAGTGAGATGTAAGAGAAAACCACAGCAACTGGAAAATTTTTCAGTAGACTGTGATTGTTGAGCACTTCGCAAGATGTGGGAATCTTGCACTATTACCCTAACCTTACAGTATATTATGTTTATGTAACAAACGCGAGCACTGTAAGTGACTTAAGCACAACAAGAGAGGTTCCTACATTGAATGGTCCAGAATCGGGATTTATGAGTAGCTGCAACTGGACGTCAAGAACTTCAGTTATGAAGTTCTGTCTTTTTGAACAAAGTGGTGGTGATTTGATGCGGCAAAGATCCTTTTGTGCATTTAGTTTTGCTCTCTCCGTAGTGTTCTAACCCGACTTGCCGGGAGATAATAGAAGAGTGAAAGGACGCGCTTCAGACAACTGGAGAACAGCAGTGCGTCACAAATCTGTGCCCAAAATCGCTTCGTCAAGTGTAGATATATTGATAATCAGTTTTGGGCAAGCTCCAGCCTGCAAAAAACAGTGATCTTAGATATAGCCAATGCAACAATCAAGGCAGCTTGAATGGGCCTTGTAACGTATAGGGAGTTTTGAAGAACGCTAATTTTTGTCATCTTCCTCCTTCATTTTGGATTTGATAAATACAGCTGAACTGAGTGAAAATATTCTGTCTTGTTCGTTTAGACCCAGCCTTTTCTTGTTTTGAGCCCCTTTTATGTAGCCATCAAAACCTTTGACAACATTTCCATTTGGAGTGTCATCCAAATATGCACCTTCAAGTTTGTAAAGCTGCTCTTCTATGGTGTTCTTCAAGACGTTATTAGCTCATATATTTACAATAGTCATACTGATGGTTACAACATACGAGGTTTTTGTCGACATTTCTCTTTTGAGCGAGGAGGTCTTTTAGCTCTTGCTTAACTTTTTCGTATTCCGCCATTTTTGAGTCAGCCGAACTGCTGCTTGACTCTCCATTTTCCGATTTTATCTGGCTGTTAAAAGTTGGCATAGCTTTGTGCACTTCAAGTCTGTTGAGCTATGTTTCCGAAAGAGATGACAAATGGAGCTGTCTAGCACTATGTCTTCGGTTATGCAAAGGTGTGTGTAAAGGCAATGGTATGGATAAAAAATAAAGTTTCGGGCATAAGTGTCACAAAGCTTGGTGCACCAAAGCAGTGCAGTATTGTCAAATCGACTAAAACCTCGTACGCTATAGCTGTGAATTAAATTTCAAAGCTGATTTTACCGTGCATTGGTGCTTATAGCTTAAGTGTTCATTGTTTGTTGAACAATAATATCAATACCCCTGCCATACGTAGCTCACAGTAATAAGTCGAGGTAATAGCAGTTTTCAAGGTCCTCGATTACTAAAAACACAAATTTTGGTTTAAAACTTACGCAGTGTTCTTCAGACTTTCGATATATGCTGGTTATATACACTGAACAAATAAATTGTACAAATTTTGCGCTCGCTCACTATTTTTTATTTTATTTTTCATCGTTCAGTCTTGTTTTCTTAGCCTTCAACTTTTGCATTCAGAATATAGAATTTGTGGCGTGTCTATTACCTCAGTTACATCGGTTTGAGGAATTGTTTGGATTTCACTCTAGATAGGATTTTCACTTTTATATGCAGCATCTCAACAACGCGTCGACTTGATCTCAATACACGCGTTTTCTTTCGACTTTTAGAATACACATATATGAAAGGTGCGACTCGTCATGTCATATCCAGTATCATATCAGCATCAACAGCAATTGCAGCAGTCGCAGCAGCAACAGATTCCCCAACAGGTGCCTCAACAGATGCAACAACAACGATATCCAGTTAATATGGCCCAACCTCAACAGATGCCCCCGCATGTTCAAGCACAATATGCAATGCCAGCACCTATGAACATCCAATATGGCCAAGCAATGGCACAAAGACAGGCAATAACTCCGGGTGCTCCTTCGGTAATGCAACAGCAATACTTAGCTCAACAACAGTATCAACAGCACTATTTACAGCAACAGCAACAATATCAACAGCAACAGATCCATCAACAGCAGCAGCCTCAGCCTCAACCCCAGTATCAACATCACCAGCATCATCCTCAGAATCAGCAGCAACTCCAGCATCACCTTCAACAGCAGCAGCTTCAGCATCAACAGCAACGACCTCAATTTCAACAACAGCCACAGCATCAGCAGCCCCTTCAACCTCAACCTCAGCTTCAGAACTATCAACAACGCCCAAGTCACCTACAACAGCCACAGCACCAAATTCAACAACAAATGCATATTAAGAACCAACAACAGTACACCACACAGCAATCCACAGATAGTGTGAAATCTACACATTCTCAATATCCTGCAACTGAGACTCATCATCAACAACCGGGCCGCTCAAAATCATCAACATACCAGGCTCCTCAACAGCAATACGCAAACTCATCTGCAACGCCATCATCTCCAGCAAACACAACTCCTCCAGTGACGTCTACTGTGAAAAAAGAAGAAATTTCCAGTGATTCCCAAGTACTTAAAGTTTTGAACGATTTGGGGAAAGCAGAATCAGCGGAAGTTGAAGAAATAGAGGAGATTATTAGGAATGATGCAAAAGATGGAAAAACAGAAACAAAAAATATGATTGTTAGCCAGGCTCTATTGAAACTGAAACGAACCGAAGCTGCCTACTACAGTCAAACTATGCAGATACGGCATTCAGCACCTGGTCATATTTTTGATGGAGGCTACCAAGGCTATGGTAATGGTTTCACGGGCTCTCAGGTCCGAATATTGTACCCTGGAGAAAAACGGAGAAATAATCGGGTGACTAAAATAGAAGACTTTACAGAAGATCAGCTAGAAGAATCAGCAGAAGTTGAAGAGATGCTCGTCCCTATTAGACTAGATATGGATCTCGACAAATATCATTTGCATGACACTTTTACTTGGAATATGAACGAAAAACTGATATCAATCAAGAATTTTGCTGAAGTTTTGGCAGAAGACTATTATTTCCCCATAAGTATATCGCCTAATATTGCAGCAGCTATAAAAGATCAGCTTACAGATTTCCAATCTCACCCAGGTTATAAAGTTACAGATGCAGATCAGGATTCAGACCTTAGAATAACTATCAAACTGGATATAACAGTGGGGCACCATAATTTAGTAGATCAATTTGAATGGGACCTGAACTGCACAGAGAATAATCCTGAACAGTTTGCATATATTTTGTGTCAGGAAATGAGTTTATCTGGGGAATTTGCTACGGCAATCGCACATGCCATCAGAGAACAACACCAACTATATACCCGATCACTTCTATTAGCTGGCTACAGTTTTGATGGAACTATTGTCGACGACGAAGATATCAGAAAAGAAATATCACCCGTTATTTTGGATCCTATTAGAGCAGTCAATCAACGTGCAGATTACACTCCAGCGTTGTTCAATATTGGGGTAGCGGAACTGGATAGACAAGATAGAGATAGGGATAGAGAAAGTCGAAGAAAGCGAAGGCAAGGGCGTGCTGGTCGTCGCGGGCCTCAGTTGCCAGATTTCAAAGATAATATTAGAACGTTCAGAAGTCCCATTTATGCATCTATGCTTCCAGGATCGCTGGATCGAAATATAGAGCTTGGACGCAAACGAAAAATTAGAGATGATGATAGTGATATGGAGGACGGCGACACTAGTTTTACGCAAACAACAAGACGCACTCGGAATTCGTCCCATGTTTCTAATAACACCCCTGCTCATCACAATTTTCATGCCGCCGTTCCGCCAAAGCATCCTTCCTCCTATCCTGTTCAAGCATATCGTCCTCCACAACCGTATCAACCCCAACCTCCACCTCAGCCCCAGCCCCAGCTTCAACATCAACTTCAAATTCAACCTCCAGCTGTAGGCAGACCTCCACATCCAATGGCTCAACAGGCACACCCTCACTATAGATATCCTCCACAAGCTTACGCCCCACAATATCCATATCCGTCTCACATGTATCAACATCAGCAACAGCATTATCAACAACCGCATCCATCACAAATGCACTATCCATATCCCCCTCATATGCAGCACCAGCAAGCACAACACCAAGCGTCTCACATCTCTTCTATGTCTCCTCATGCTCCGAATCAACACCCCGCGCCTATGTCCGTTGCTCAGGCCCAAGCCCAGTCTCGAGATAGACCACCAGGTGCTTACCCTCAACCTCAACCCCAAGGCCAAAGCCAGGGTCAACTGCGAAACGAAACTCAGATATCTGTGGCAAACGGTGGTGCTAGAGATGGCACACAGGTAAAAGGAGCTAAGATAGAAAACACCCCAGGAAGTTAACCTGGCGCATATTTCGGTGATTTATCTATTGCTAGAACTGTATATACAAACGAGCAGTGTAATATATAATTGAATGATATGATACATGTATATTGATCATATAATTATAACGTTAGTCTTTCCAGATTTATCGTTAAAAATACGTAAATTTTTGAATGCCACGAACGATAAAAGTACGCAGCTTGTTGAGTTATAAGGGTATTAAAAGCACAAATTTGTTTCAAATTACTAACTATTTACAATCAATATCTGATAAAATCCTAAGCCATTACTTCTTTGATGGTTATGTTGCAATCATTGAATATCATAAAGTAAACTAGCTAATAAAACTGTCGAATCTATAATATCATGCACGTCTATAGTCATTCACAAGTATTATAATTTTTCCTCCTTCAAACTTCCATAATCAACGATTCAGCATTGAGAACAATAGCTGGATGCTTTCAGTTTTTTATATCATTAATATAATGCAACGACATTTTGTTTTCTCCTTCAGGCAGCCTATATTCACCCAACGTAACCATCTTCCTTTCTGACTTTTCTCCTAATTTTTTCAATCTTTAGCATTTTTTCCATCCTTAGGTTCCACCTTTCTTTGAATTTTTCATCCGAGAATTTCTGCACTCCTTCTTTAACCCTACGTCTAAACGCTTCCGTATCCTTTTCATTTAATCCAAATGCCTCGTCGAAGCAGTCTGCCAAGGTCTTGTATCCAACCGGGGGAGGTGACGGGAAATCGGGATCAGACGGATCTAAGAAATGAAAACCTGTGGCTTCGTTGTTGACAGGAACAACAATGTCCAGCAAAGGTCCAGCACTAGCATGTACTAATGGGATCAATCCAGCGGCCATGTATTCCACGACAACCATTCCAAAATGTTCATTCCACATACCGTTGACACCCAAGGTTGAACTTAGCAGTTTCTCGACTACCTCGTCCCATTTGAGATCAATATGAAATTCAAGGGTATCTTTGTTCAGCTTAAGCTCATGTGCCAGAATTCGTAACGCATATACTGAAAGTCGATCTTGGGCATTTCGAATTGATCCTAAAAGAAGCAACTTTGGTTTGGGTGTATTGGGAGGTAATCTTTTTATATGTGCAGCAAACTGACGAATAACCATATCATGTCGTTTTTCTGGTCGGAATTGAGCCAAATAAACAGCTTGTTTCTTTCTTTCCACTGGTTCAAGGTTATCAAAATCTTGTGTTGCGCAAGGAGGGTATACCATTTCGATTCTTTTCGGATCCCATATTTTTTTCATATGATTCGTAGTCCAGGTACTGTTAGTCATTATAACAGAAACATAAGTTCCCATGTAGCTGTATGCTTTTTGCATCCCTTTCCAGTACACATATTTCAACAGTTTTCCAACACCACGTCCCTTGACAGAGTTCAGCATATCACTAGAAACCACAGGGTAATGGACGTAACTAGCAATAGGGATATCCGCAATCCAAGCCACTACCGAGTTTCCAAATGGCAAACCGATTGTATCAATCCAAATATCCGGCAGCAATGTAGATACGGCTTCATATGCTAGCACCATTGATCCCAAAGCCTGGCCCAACAACGTTAACCTTGGCCATGAATCTGGATTGATCCATTTGCGTTTTCCTAGATAAATAAACACCACTCTCGAAGAATCAACCTCCAACCCAAACCTGCTTTGGGCATTTGCAATAATTCTATCTGGACGGTTGATATCGACAAATCCAGACGAGTAAGGGCTCGGAGCAGGAGGCGGATCAATGCCAGTGTATATCACACAAACGTTGTCCGGACTGAGTTCTAGTGTGGCTTTAACAGCAGCCCACAAGACACGTTCTCCACCGCCCCCTGAATTAGCATAAGGATGAAAGAATCCAAACAAGACTCTTTTTTCATTCGGGGAGCGAAAGGCGGGTTTGTACACTCCTTTTTCAGCGTCTTCTGGTGCCAACTTGATTCTTCTGTTGCCAAAGTACGTATTATACCTACTTGGATTTTCTGCCGTAAGAATGAGTCGTCTTCGTACCGCAGGTGTCGAGAGTCCATATGAGGGAAGCATAATGAAAGGAAGACAATCTGTTATGGTTTTGTACTTTGCGATTGCCTGCTCAACATGCTGATTCAAAAGGGGCGGTGGCTGTCTTAGATGTTTTTGTAAACGTGTTAGAGAAAGTGATATATAGAGATATATCAATACTACCACCAGCAATGCCAGAAACAGGCACAGCGAGAATAGTAAAGAGGGGGTTTGTAGAACCATTTTATCAAGTGCAGTGTCCTTGGAATGGGAGGTTTTCTTTGGGCCGTCTAGAGTAAGAGTTTTTATTTTGTCCCATACTGGTAATACTACAGTATTTGGGATTATATAAGTTGCGTTAGTAAAATTGACGTTTTATGTTGCTTATCGAAAATCTAAAAAGTCCCAAAACAAGGTATAGAGATGAGTATATATATGCTAGAGGTAGAGATAAGTCTACGGTACGTACAGTACATTGATAAATGACAAACAGCACATATCGGATTCAAAAGTTCAAATATATGAACCTCTCAGGTAAACTCAATATGGCAACTGTAAAATAATCGTCGAATACGCTCTTACGGTCTAATATGCGTTCGTAGAGTGCCTAGGTTAGTCAAGTTTGGGCTTACGCCGCCGGAGTCGGATTTAGCCAGAATTGCTTTTACATGCTATGTCACTCAAACAACGAACTGGTCAATGAGTCTATCCTCATATTAGATTCTATATAATAAACATTCTAGTCAGATTAGTATCCAACATATGCGGTAATAAAACTATATAGTTGATATTATGTATAAAATCCCCCAAGTTCAATATAGTTAATGACATCGAGTCAAACAAAAGCGAGGAAAAAAACTATTGAAAAGTGTACAAAAATGTGAATAAAGAGCTGGTTTAGTGACTAGGAATGGTAGGTTTAACTGAGTCTTCAATTAAAATGTCAATTAGTTCTCGTAGCGGCGCAAACTCCCGTTCTTGAACCAAATCAAATTGTTTGCAAAAGAGCACAAAATGTTTCAAGCTGGTATTCAAATGAGGCTGTAATCCCAGTTCGGTGATTTGGTCAAAATGATGACAATAAATATGAGCATACACTCTGAATAATCTCTTCATTATATTTCGAAACACATCAGGCGCGTACTTGCTGAATGGATATCCGGGTTGAGTAGGAAAGATCTTTTCATTGTCAATAAAACCTTGAACCCAATTCATAAGGTTTTCACAGTATTCAGGTGCAGACAGCTTTACTGGTTTCTTGAATTTGGGATTAGATGGATCTTGCCAAAGGTATTCGTACTCTGCTGTAGCCAGCATTCTTGGACAGGACTGTGGTGAGCAAAACTCAGTTATAGTTCCATATAACATATTCAGCTGGTTGTAGAAGTCGACGACATGGACGGCTATCCACTCATTTTGATCTTCGCCTTCAGGAAGCTGCACTGCCTGTTTTAGCGAGCCAGAACCCAGTGTTGCTTCGGCGTACTGGTGGAGAACTTGTGACGCAACACCATTTGAAGGTGCGCTTGTGTACATGGCATCTTTAGACTTTGATGTACGAGAATTGAGATGAAGACTTTGGAAGAACGACATTATATGAAAGTAGTCTTGGACAGGGTTATGCGAGCGACGGTTGAGATTGTAGCGATGTTACCAGACCCCAAGGCGAATAAATGAACTATTGGTAATTGAAAATAGATAAAATCGAGAACTAATTCAACAATTCAACAATAACGTAGAAAGTAGAAAACACAGGAAACACAGCAAGAATGTCAATATAAACAAGACAATAGGCCTTGTTTCTGCTATTATCCATTTGAATCAAAATAAACAGAGTCACGTGTATACAACCTTATTAATACTGTGCAAAATAAAGTTTTAGAAGGGGTTGGAATTCAGAATACTGGTAATCAGCACAAGTGGACATAAGATATTGACTTTAAGATATATAAAATATTACATAAAATTATAAATAAAATATGATACCAGATATGAGAAATGAAAATTGAAACATAGCTTAAAAAATTCTGCTTTATGGCACATGATAAATCGCAATTTGATAACAAATTGAATCATGAAAAATCCAATCTATTGAACCAGTCGTGTACGTATATACAGTTTGAGATGACTAGATTTCAAAGCACTTTGTGCAATTCTTTTGGGAATCCATGACTCTCCTTCTTCATTTGCACTTATAGGAACCCTTCTCGGTCTTTCCACAGTCTTTTCAGCATGACAGAAGTTGATACTTCCTTATCAAGGAAGTTGAAAGACACAGTTAGTATTCATTCACTGATAATTTTCCAATATACACTCACTAATAATCGCTGAAAAATTGTAGGCCTCAGGATTTATTGGTGGAGCCACTCAAGTGCTTATCGGTCAGCCTTTTGATCTTGTTAAAGTCCGAACTCAGACAGGTCAATATTCCACTCCTTATCAAGCGTTCACACAAACATTGAAAAATGAAGGACCTCTCGCGTTTTACAAAGGTACAGCTGCTCCTTTAGTAGGCGTTGGGGCTTGTGTGTCGGTTCAGTTTTACGCTTTCCATGAGATGAAGCGACAGCTTTTACATTACAACAATAGTAAAGGGCACACTGGCGGTCTTACCTACGCACAATTCTATACTGCAGGCGCTTTTGCTGGCGCAGTCAACACCGTTATTACTTCACCCGTGGAACACATCAGAATTCTATTGCAAACACAACCGTCCGGATCTAAC
The DNA here is from genome assembly GCA_030563945.1 of Geotrichum australiense. Classification (NCBI taxonomy): domain Eukaryota; kingdom Fungi; phylum Ascomycota; class Dipodascomycetes; order Dipodascales; family Dipodascaceae; genus Geotrichum; species Geotrichum australiense. The sequence continues at coordinate 85,662 of JAJMKR010000076.1, read as the reverse complement.
CGACTTTACAGTGGACCAATGGATGCTATCAAAAAGATTTATGAATCTCATGGACTTCGTGGAATTTTCCGAGGTTCTACTGTGACATTCTTCCGCGAGGCTCAAGCTTATGGTGTTTGGTTCCTGACTTATGAATATCTCATGAACGAAACAGTTGCTTTGACGGGTACTAAACGAGACCAGATTCCTACTTGGCAGCTAATGTTATATGGTGCTCTTGCTGGTGAAGCATTGTGGCTTGGATCATACCCTCTGGATGTGGTGAAATCGAAAATTCAAAGTGATGTATTTGGAGGAAAGGGTAATTATGGTGTGAAGTATGGAGGAAGTGCTGTTAGGGCTTTTAAGCTTACAGTAGCTGAACAAGGCTGGAGAGGTTTATGGAGGGGTATTGTACCAACGTTGTTAAGAGCAATGCCTGCTTCAGCTGGAACATTTGCTAGTGTTGAGTTATCACTGAGACTCATGGGCTAGTTTGAATAAGATCAGATGAGTTACGAGATGTATTATAATCTTAGAAATTTATAAAAGATATATAAATTTTATTAGAGTGGTGAACATTTTCGATATGGTTAGACTACACCGTATAGCTCTATACTTTCATTCTGTTATACAAGGAATGTCCAATGTTTATAATTTTTAATGTGCATTACAATTGTCTTCTCTCGGGGAATGGCCAAAACTAAACTCAATTGTCGTGATACCATGTGTATGATTGAATGATGTATTTTTCTATATATACAGATCTACATAGCCTGTAAAACAAACATGAATATGAGCGAGTACTACTAACAGTCTTACAAAGCTTTCAAGGCTTGGGCTAAATCCTTGATCAAATCATCAGCGTCTTCAACACCGACTGAAATTCTCAATAGAGTTTGGGAAATGAAAGGATCCGACATAGCTCTCCATTCAATCAAAGATTCCACTCCACCAAGAGAAGTAGCATGATGGAACAACTTGGTTTTAGAAGGAAGAACCTTTGCCAATGCAACGTCGTTCAATTCAATAGAAAATACTGGTCCACCGTTCAGAGGCAGTTGTCTCTTGACAAATTCTTCAGTCTGAAGAGATGCATGCGTAATAGTTTTCAAAGCAGGGAACTCAGATTTGTGCTCATTAAGATAGGCAACGATTTTTACTGCGTTAGAAACCTGCTTACGAATACGGAGATCGTAGGTACGTAGCGAACGAAGCATTAACCAAGACTCCATAGAAGCAGTAATGGTACCAATGTAGTTACGGTCATCGTGGAGCTGATCAGCAATCTTCTTGTCTTTTGTAACAAGAACACCTGCAAGAAGATCTGAGTGACCCCCAAAGTACTTGGTTGCTGAGTGCATGATCAAGTCGACTCCAAATTCAAAAGGGAATTGAAGAGGAGGGGGTGCAAATGTGGAATCAAGGACAACATATGCTCCTTTATCATGGGCAATCTTGACGTATTTTTCGATATCCAGTGCAGTTCCGTATGGGTTGATAGGTGATTCAAGGTGGATAACGTCACCTTTTTGGATCTTGGAACGTCCTTCTTCGGTCTCCAAAGATTCCAAAGTTAATGATTCAACTCCGTAGTTTCTGTTCAAAATTCTTAGGATTTGCTTACATCCGTGGTATGCCTGGCCGAGAAAAACTCTTTTGGGGTTGTAGTAAATCATGGCTGCGTGGAAAGCCGAGAGCCCGGAAGAGTAAACTACAGCATAACCATCCAACAACTTCGAAAATACTGCCTCGATTCTTGCAACAACCGGCTGATCGTATCTAGAGTAGACGTAGCCCTCGTGGAATCCACCTGCTTCGGTCAATTCTTTGATAGAGTGCAGATTTTCCGGGTTCGAAGGATAAGCGTAGGTAGTTGAAACATGTAAAGGTGAAGCAACATCGTTAGTCACAGCCAATGAGTCGTCCGCATGAACAGATAAGGTAGCGATTTTATATGCTTCAGCCATTTCTCGAGGTTCTTCTTTTTCTTTTTAAGAGAGCAGTTGTTTTAGCTAATTGATTCGGATTTCTAAGGAACTAGGACAAGATGTGCAAGTGTTTTAGTTATCGAATAAACTATTGGTTTAAAGAATAATATTGCCTTAATTAAGCTCGATCACGCAATATAGGGTTGGGGCAAAATTTAAGCTAGAGAATGTTGACTACTGATATATTGGAAGAATTTCAGGGACCATTCAGCGTTGCTCAAAACACTCAGCCTCACTATAACTTACCGCCATACAAAACGTTTAACTGTAGTTAGCGATGCTTCTTGCTCTATGGAACACCAGCTATAACGATTTATTTTCCATGAAATTTTTGCACTTTCGATTTAATTTATACAAAAATTGCACGTAATTAAAATCAAACATTATTTTCAAGGGCAACTGACGCTGATATAATTTAATTTAGACAATTTCTAGGTAAAAAGGGAATGATGCTTTGACTGTGGCTAATGGATGATGTACACTTTTGTTAGGGTGGGGAGGCTTCAACAAATTGTGGCTGCTGGAGAGAGCTGTACAGTACTTAATAAGGTAGGACCCCTTTCACAGTAGCTGCTGATTGAATATGAAATCTCTTTATTTCACAAACTGATTCGCAATGTTACAAATTGGAGCTAAAAGTTTTAACAAGCTCATTGCTCGAGCTACGATAAACCAAAATATTGAGAAATCTGTGAAGAAAGTTCAAAAGATACAAAAAGGATAATACAGGAACTTTGAATTGTTTGAATTTGATAGGTACAATGAGGGCTTTGTAATAATGATATATGTTTCTTTCCCGAATAAGTTCTTTCATTCCAAACATATTGAGAGCAGCAAAATTTACTTCTGTCTCAGAAAATTAGATCACGTTAACATATCAAGCTTTGCTCTGGGGTTCAATAAATTATGGAGGTTTGTTTTTATACTCTTGGTAAAATATTGATCACAATATCAGCAATTTGACATGGTGTAGTTTGGAGGAGTCAACATCAAAACCATCGAGTAATAAAGTCTATGGATTAGCCTACTTTGTGCTTTTCTGCTATCCATTTTAATTCAAATTCAATAACAAGAGATTATTAAGATTCTAATATCTAGTACTTGCATAATCTTTCAAAATTTCTATTCAGCTTCAACTTGAAATTCTGAAAATACTTCAAGTCTAGTTATATCTAGAGTAGGCAGCTTTCTAGGTGTATGTAAGTGTATAGCTCTTTATGAAATGTAATTTAGAAGAACAGATTAGTAAAGCAATAAAGCCTGGCAATTATGAACTAACACAGATGCTTACCATGTAGATTGGTAAGATATGAACTGACTTCTTGCCAGCTTGCATCAAATGTACTAAAAGATATATGACATTATGAAGCAACCGTGATCAAAATGGACTGAAACAAGACCGTGGTACTTAATGACATGCTACTATACGGTAGCCATCGTAAGCCTTGAGACAACTAGCCACTTATTGGCATGGACTAAAATTGAAGGGTTCAAAAATTAACAAAATAAGTAAAACCACATCAAATTCTGTGGTATACAAAATTTCAAGTGAAGAAAGTTTTATGAAACAGGAATTTCTAACTATAAGCGTTGTTGAATTTCCTTATTGTAACTGATTGATTTAACTGGACCAAATCCACAACATTCGTAGATGAAGTAGGTCAGAATTTTAAATTGAGAGCCTGTGACTAAACTTCCAGATATCACTTTCAACTGATGTAAAACGCTCATTATGTAGTTCTCGTGAAATTATTATGTAAAGGATCTTCCCTGTAATTTTGCGAAGTATAGTTAGGTGGGATGGGCTCTTATTAAAATATGATTGAAGCAGATTGAATTATTGAAGATACCAGAAATATGTGTAAGGTGGTGCACCAACAAAATTTTATAGGAATATAACCTGAAATCAAAAACTGAGATTATGATGTATAGGCAACCCAGACTTTGAAATTTTGAGAAAGGTAAATCAAAAAGAATAAATTTGCTACCAAACAGAAGCACAATAACTAGCTCACGATTATATCATATAACTTGACCTTTTACAGCATCTAACCCATGGTTTTTATACAGAACTACATACACTGCATTATTGTAGCTACTATTTACCATGAGTCAGTTATGATCGTGGATTCAGCAAACAACAAATAATGGCATATATTGGCAAACAGACGATATATGGTTCTAAATTCCAGACAGCCAAACCGGAAATCACAGTCTGTTAGTCAAGCTATTAATTGTTATTTGTGTAGAAAAGTAATTATAACTTGTTTGAATTATCCAGCTATATCAAGCAAAAACCCGTGCGAGCATATGTATCTGATGAGCAATGAAAGACTAAATTTATATCGATATTTGCCCCATTAAAGGCCAGGGTAGATTACACAGTAGAAAAAATAAACAATAAAATGTTCTTTGATAATCTAGTTGACAGAAAACAAAATTTGAGTTCAATTATCCAGAAGGTTAGTTAGAACGATAGTAGCTGAAAGGCTTCATTATGGAGTTAAATTTTCAATATAAGTCGGGAGGTTATTTCCGCATTAGCCTTAAACAGTTTATTTGGAATCTGAAAAAGGCGAGTTGAGAAAATGTGCAAATTCGTGATTATTCGCTATAATGTTAGGCAACTGGACTTAAAGAACGAGCCAGGGGCTATCACCAGAGCTATACCCATAGTGAATATATACGTCCTCATTCACAAATATTATCAAAACTACTTTTAAGTATGAAATCAAATTCTGAAGAGAAAAGACAAGAATAAAACTCCAAAACAGTATAAAACATTGAGATTCATATCAAATGCCTCTTACATTATCGCTAACAAAGAAATTGTAGCAAAAAGGTTGATGCATTTTTCATTGTTTATAGATATTGGAACAAAATTAAAACTGGCTAGCAGATCAGTTCTATGAAATCAGAAAGCAATCAACAAAGTGCGTTAACATCAAATTCAGCTTATCCATATATGCATTACAGACAACACTCGGAAAAAAATCCAACAGTAACAAAACCAAATTGAATATATGGATGATTTGTATAAAGCCAGCTGCTAAAAAAATGTAAATTTATCGGTAGACTTTTTGGTAAAGGTTCAAGATTGCTTAGATTTTCACAGAATACTGCATGTATAAAATATATTGCAAAGTACAGTACATACACTGAGCCTGATATTGAAATTTTTTGACGTAATTAACGAGGTAGTAATCAACTAAAATGAAGCTTTCGACTTTCAGGCAATAGCTGGAAAACTAATTTATTGGTCTTACTTATTTACTGACTTACCAAGAGGGTCATGGTTGTTTGGTTTTCCCCACGACACCTTACCTCTTTCTTGCAGTGGATCATTGGTGGCTGAAAGTGGCTGCTAAATTGGCAAGGACCAAAGTACCTCCACCCTATACTGGTGTCGATAAAAATGCTGAGCTACTTGAGTTCCTGAGAGGAAAAATATTAAAATTTACAAGGTATTCCATATAATAAAGCCAGAATGGCATCATAGCAGCAGAGCTTCTTAATTTTCGTGAATTTGATTATTATTGTAGCAAGTCACTCAAACTTTTGTTCCCAACCGCTAAAAAGTTCAAGTTTATTTGGAAAATACTGTAGGTGCGGCTTAATAATGAACTAGCATTAACACTTTTGCAGTTATCAGTATCTATAGGAACGTCGAAGCTGAATCAGAGGTTCAACACGAGTGTTGGAATATTCAGTTGAATTTGCTAGCCTCATTTTTTAAAGAAAATAAGCCTCTGCAAGGGAACAAAGTGATGGGCAACAAATGAAGACATATCGAAGTACGGAAGCGGTAGATGGTGATTTTCATGGCAAATGATGAAATTACTCCACAAAACGTCGTTAGCAGCCACAATTTTATATAATCCAATATTACGCTAGCAATAGTTTTTTGAACTGTTATTCTTAGATGTGTTTTATCAATGTTGGCTTTCGAAAAATGGGAAGCCAAGCGATTGTATGGGTCTTAGCTATTTGTCATTTCGTCAATAAGGTATAGCTGAAAACTGTATATATACTCGTGGTTGGTTCCTTCAAAACATGAGTTTTTATACTTATATATATAGCATTCAAAAATGAGCGTCGAAAAAAACCAGAAGCTTGTTGATATTGATACGCAGAGTAAATCAGTTCAGAACGACTCTAGTTCAGACTCTGATCAGTACTTTGCAAATCGAAATCCAACCACAACTGCAACTGCAACAAAAAGTGGTGCGCTGATCACAGAGGAAGGCATTTTTTTCAATAAGAATCCTGATGGATTTGAAGGTGATGAGGCTCTACAAGAAAATCCGTTTTTGGATCCAGAAGTTGCGGCATACTACCGCAATGTTTATGAAAAATCACAATACGAAAACAGACATCTGTTTGACCCTGAACTTACGTGGACCCATAAAGAAGAAAAGAGCGTTTTATGGAAGTTGGAATGGCGTGTGTCTTTATGGTCTTGTATTATGTTCACAGCCCTCCAACTTGATCGAGGAAATATTAGCCAAGCACTTTCTGATAATCTGCTCAACGATTTGAACATGACCACTAATGACTATAACTTGGGTCAGACTTTATTTTTGGTTAGTTTTCTGTGCGCTGAATTACCTTCTCAGTTGATTTCCAAAAAGATAGGTCCCGATCGTTGGATTCCTTCTCAAATTTGTCTTTGGTCGCTTGTTGCTATCTGTCAATGTAAACTCACCGGCAAAGGTAGTTATATCGCATGTAGGGTTCTTCTTGGAATTCTTGAAGGTGGGTTCATTCCAGATGTTATTCTATGGCTGTCGTACTTTTACACAAGTAAAGAACTCCCTGTTCGCTTAAGTTTCTTTTGGACTGCCAACTCGCTTACTTCAATTGCGGCTTCTTTATTGGCATTTGGTATCTTACACATGTCTGGTGTTAAAGGTATGGAGGGCTGGAGATGGCTATTTCTGCTTGAAGGTTTGTACTCTTTAGTTGTAGGCATTGCTTCTTTCTTTTTAATGCCTGCTTCTCCTTCTCAAACAAAAACTTGGTTTAGGCCTAATGGGTGGTTCACTGATCGTGAAGAAAAGATTGTTGTTAATAGAGTTCTGCGCGATGATCCATCGAAGGGCGATATGCATAATCGTGAAGCCATCACTTTCAAGCTACTATGGTACTCCATCTGTGATTACGACATGTGGCCTCTCTATTTCATTGGTCTTATAAGTTATATTCCAACTCAAACTGCTACTTCTTATTTGACGCTTACACTCAAGGGGCTGGGATTCAGTAAGTTTAATACAAACTTGCTAACTATTCCTCACAATGTTGGTCATATTATCCTTTTGCTTCTGATTTCATGGTGCTCAGAGCATTTCAACCAACGTGCATTAGTATCTATATTTTTACCAATATGGACTATCCCATGTCTGGGAGTTCTGAGATGGTGGAGTGGATCACAAGTGAATATATGGGGAACTTACGCAGTTTTAGTTACTTTCCTTTCGGCACCATATATTCATCCAATTATTGTCTCATGGTGTTCTAGAAATTCAAACACTGTTCGTACTAGAACTACATCAGCTGCAATTTATAACATGTTTGTGCAAGCTGGAGCTATCATAGCAGCCAACATCTACAGAAAAGACGATAAGCCCTTATATCACCGTGGTAATATGCAGTTGTTTGCGATTGCTATCACAACTTTGGCGGTTATACTGCTGACCAAAGTATACTACGTCTGGAGAAATAAACAGAAGGACACTGCATGGAATGCTATGACAAGAGAAGAACAGAACGATTATAGATTGAACTCTACCGATAAAGGAAATAAACGATTATACTTCAGATTTTCTCATTAAAACTCTGGCATACTACTGATTTTGCATTTTGAACATAACATTACATACTAGAGCTATTGAATTAGACAAATTTACATGTATTTACTATTAAATTTTGTATTAATTAGATTAAAAGACTTTTTTGAAACTGTTACAATCAAAGCAAATACAGTATAGCACGGTGTAGATACTGTACAGGTCTGCGTGCAATGACATGATATTGAAGTACTGTACAGTACCTGTTCCGAGAACCTTGAGAATAAAGTGCTAAACACACGATAATATCATTAATATAACAACGTCGGTATATGCCAAAATCAGGAACAACCCCCGAAAATAAGCAGCATTCAATTTGTTCAAGATTCTGAAAAGTGTATTGAAACTAGGGGCTACACAGCTTTATATCTAGAGACATATAATGCTAGTCACTAATAATACAGCATGTTCAAACTAGATATTCCTTTGACTAAAATCTAGTAAAAATAATATAGAAATATATATACTTGTACACACTTGACGGCGTTTCTTGGGCAGTTCATGCTAATTAAAACACTGTTTAAGTATCATCATGAGTACTAAGTAAAGGTCAAACTGTAATGGATGTGTTGTAGCTTCAATAGACAAAAAGTTTTCAGAGTAGTTTTTTAAGGATTCATACGAATAGTTACAGTGTAGTGTAGGGTGGTTGGAATAACTTTTTGGAACACCTGATCTATTATAGAAATGTATCCATAGATATATTTTTGTTTACCTTGTGAAATAAATCAACGAATATAAGGCGTAAATGGTGAGTATTGAAGAATTAATGGGAATTAATCAGTATTGAATTTTCAAAGATATATTTCATGGGTATACGCAGTAATTTAACAGCGCTAAAAACAGTCTTCTAATTGAACCATCGATTCAAAAAACTATAGTCTTTGAACATCTAGTAAAAATTCATGGAAAGTCTGGAAAAGTGTAATCAATTGGCCAATATTAGAACAGATATTGGATAGTATTCAATTTTTGCCAATTTTTCTCCCTGGGTAGGTATAGTAAGATATACGGTAAGATGGTGCAAATTACTTTTGCAAATAACCAGATGGTGAATCAGGTTCTTGATCTGAACATTTAGTGTGGCTTTCTAGTGTCGCGTTGCTGGATTTCCCCGTATAGCATTCAGTGAACTTTATTGGTCTTGAATTTTATCAAAAGTATTTTTAGCTAGAACACATAGTAAGGTGTAGTGTAAGGTGGTAAAAGCAACTTCTGTTTATGAACAGATGATTTATAAAAAGCTTTTTTCAAACTTTTACAATAAGTCTTTGACTAGCTTGGAATTGTGTTTAGACTGTATTTGCGTCTCAAAAAACTTCGATTAGTATGAAACATTTTAATTTTTTTTGGTACCATATAAAATAAATTATACTGTAAGGTGGTAAAATTATCTTTTGTGAATGAACGGATGGTGTATAGCAATTTGACCTGTAAATAGTTAAGGAAAGTCTTTTGCAAATTTGTATCGCATTTAGTACCTGCAAAACATCAAAAGCACTTAGTTGACTGAGCTTTTCAAAAAGTTTTCTAGTGATTAAACTTGGTAAATTATAGCAGTAGGAAGTAAGAACGCTTGTGTATAGCTGGATCAACTTGGATGGTTTATTAAGATATTCGTCTTTATATTTTAACATGCATTTAGAGCAAGTATGAAAATAAAAAAGTTATTTTTAAGAGCACATGATTGTTACAGGACTTTTCAAACCTTTACAACTAGTACGTATTCAAAATAAACTCTTTAGTGCAAGATGATCATTGTGTGCTCTACTGTTACTATATACGCTTATCACACTTGCGAAAAACTTCCAAGCTAGTTTGGGAGCTCAATTCTCAAAAAATACTCAATTCACCAAAAACCCGTTCCGACCACTTGTCAATATAATTTACTGTGTAAACCCTCAAAAAGACTTTTTGAAAAAGTCAACACTATTAAATTTCGAAGTCCTTTGCAGAATCTATCAGTTTTATATATTTTTTTCACTATTTTTAGAATCATACAACTACAGTAAGTTGATTCTCCAAACCCAAAAATTCATTAATCTGTTCAAAAAATCTGTTCCGACCACCCGGCACATCAATTTACTATGTAAGCCTTCCAAAATACTTTTAAAAAGAGCCAAAGCTATCTAAGCTTAATTGCAACTTCGAATAACAGTAAACATATTTTCACAACTGGGGAATCTTTTTTATAACAGTCTGTAAGTAGAACTCTTAAACTTCATCAAATCCTTCAAAGATCTTTTGACCACCGTACCCCATAAACATACTGAGCTATCACATTTTCCCTTATCCCGACCAACCCTAACTTCGACAATATTACCTAAACCTTTTTGATGAAAAAAAATTGATTTATCTTTCTTTTCTTCTCTATAACTTTTTCAATAACACTTGAATTACAATGAAAATACAAGAATCGAAAAAGATTTTATTTCTTAAACGATCAGTTTTCTTGTTTATTCAGAAAAAACTAAATCACTTCGTAAAATTGCCTACAAATTTAGTATATGCTTGAACTTGAACTGGCAGTTCAGTGGAGCAGTTAGCGTGAAAGAGACGGCACAAAGTCATTATTGTTTTCGTCAATTACCAGTGATTTTTTTGAGGCCCATATAATTTATTTGGTATAAAAGGTGAGCCCTCATACTCCAAATGTTTTTTGAGAATAGAGATCTATGCGGTTTTGACATCCCCCTTTCACTCCATTGACCCACCTGTTTTATGGAGCCTTTTTTCTTTACAATTAAAAGATTCAAAATTTGGATGTGATATTTTCAAGGGCACAAAAATATGGAGAGGAACAAATCAAAATGTTTTTGAACTTTCACCTATTGCATTTGATTCGTAATCAGCTTATCTATAAAACTGATAGTATATCAAATTTGACATCGTTTCGGATTATGACAAATCTGGGGTCAAAATCAGTAATTCAGCTAGCAGAACACAGTTAGTAGATTTAACACACAGACCTTCTGTTAATAAGCTCGCAAAAACGTCTAGTGAGCTTGTAACTGTGTTGGAGTTGATGTCTATGAGTGGTAATGCCGCTAAACCAATTATCATAATTCAAGAGCCTTACCTCATGATTAAGTGAGTTTCAGGTAAAATTAAGAACAGATATGATGCCCAAAGGCTTCTTTATAATATATCTACTGTAAATATAAAGGCTTTTCTAGAATGTGTCAATTTATGTTTTCCCCACTACTAGCAACAAAGAATAGATTCTCTTTTTATTGGACGGCCATTTTTCCCATAATTTAGACAAAGTTGTCACAAAACTACTCTTGATAAAGATTATTTCTCTTCACTACAGATTAAGGGTGGCTACAGATTTCATCGAGGAAATGTCACCATCAAAGGTTTGTTTATTACAAAATCTATATAAACCTCCGACTTCACACATACAGGTGAGAAGCTATCATCGGTGATTAAAGAAGGCCTGAACGTTTTGAAAATCAGCCGGATACTGCCGTAAACTTGTACAAACGGCAATTGAACAAAAAAACTTGATCACAGTGCTCTGGTGGAGATTGAAAAGCTCCCCAAGCCTAGAATCTCGGACCCTATAGATTCAGACAAAAAAAGAGTAGTCTGTAGATGCTGGTTTAGATGCGGTTACTTTCATGCGCAAAAAATAGATTTTGAGAGTAAAATAGAGGCTTCTCATAGGTCTGAAAACAAGATCATGCGTCATTCTACTTGAAACGATGCTACCAGAAATGAGAAAAACTTTTATAGTTTTTGGGAAAAAGGTAGAGAGTAGAAGACGTCCTAGAACTGATGGTTTGAATACCATAGTTACTTTTCAATTTTATAAAGGCCCAATTTACCATAATATTATATCATCCGCAGAAGGTGTTACTCAGAGCAACTATGCCGCAGCATTCATACCGTAGTAATTTTGACATCACCACCCAATCTAGCATTTGATAAATTCCATCGTGGCTCATGAGCATCGATAAAGGGCACTTACAATCCGGTTGAGCAGCATAGAGCTCTGCTCCTGTTCCATTCTATACCAGCTTAACTCACAGCTTACAGGGTAGTACAAACTGTACTCTTCAATATTTGTTCTGGGTACTTTTGCGCAGCGTTTAGAGTTTCGTTGCAACGTTATACTGTACACAGATTTCCAGACCAATCTTTAAGTTCTGTTAGTAAACCTTTGCCTAAGAATTCCAGCAAACACTGCTTTGTCATAACCCCACAACTGCTTCTCACATATATTTGAATCAGGTCAATAATTTGTGGTCGTGCCTTAATATTGCTGTAATTGAGATCAGAGTAATCTTTGTCCACCGTCTGACCATCCACGCCAAACCAGGTCCCAAAATAAAGTTTATCCCAACTTCAACCTCCACATATTTTCAATTTTCCCAGCTTCCACGCCCACCCCAAGTAATGTCAACACTAACCACCATAACACTTCTTCCCACAACACGGTCCCCTCTCTACGTCCGTTTTTTCGGGCGCCTTGTTCCGCGCACTTCCCGGTCTAACCTCATAATTCAAGAGCTTCCCTCACTGTGCGCTGATCTTAGCACCAGCCCTGACTCCGACCCGGGGTCGCTTCCACAGGTCAGCCTTACGTTGACGCCGGAGGTCGAGCTTAAGCAGTCGCAGATCGATCAGGGTCTGGTCGTGGATGTGTATGGGTATTGGGATGGAAATAGTGTTGAGGCGAGAATGGTTGTGGTTGTGCAGGACGGTACGGTTATTGATAAATGGGCTGCCGTTGTGTTACAGAAAGTTGCATTGGTTAGATGGGTTGGCCAGTTTTGAAGATATGAACTCCGTTGACTGTGGAGCAATCAACTAAGTTCTATTACTCTATGGTGATGTTGATTCTAGAGGGTAACACTGTTTGGCGCTGATGGTGCTGAAGTTGTTGTTGCGATGCAGCTTCAACAATAAAGATTAAACGGGAGCCTAAGAGTTTTTGAGCTCTCACATATAGTGAAAGACCCTTGCAATTTTTCAGAAGTAATCTGTGTACTTTGGTATTTGAAGAGACTTGAAAGAGATTTGGGAAAACTTTGATTCTTATACAAAGTTTTTTACTTTCAAAAGACCTACTCTATCTTAAAGATCCAAATAGCAGCCATTAATATTTCCTGACGTCGGTCTTTTTAAAAAAGTTCATAACAAACCAGCTTTATTCATACCATCCACCAACATGATTACTGAATACAGAAACATTAATAGCATTAACAAACATTCATTATATCGTCTTTACTCTACTTCATATTAAACGTTACCATCCCAGTAATATCGGGGTATCCACCTTCTTCCAAAGGCACAAAGAACTGGTCCCAAATAGCCGCCATCGGCACCTCATTGATTATATCATAAATCCTTTGCCCTTCATTTCTCTGAACTGGCAACATTCCAGTCTGAGGATCGAATTCAATAACAGGATCAATTCCATTCATCAAACTTTGAAACTCGTTGAACGTATTTGCCGATTCAATTTCGGTCCCGGTTGGCGAGATACCATCCATCAGCGCTGCTTCTTTGAAAAACGTGTCAAGTTCAGTTGTTTCACTTCGGGGCAGCGAGTCAAGAAGGTTATTGACTTGTGGACGCAGATCACGTAGGGCATTGAGTTTTGATAGTGACGGGAGGGTATTGATGATCGTGTCTTTATTCACATGTTTACCGTTGGGAAGTTGCATTACGAGTCCTGCTTGCTCATTATAGCAAATTTTCAAGATCGCTGCCGTAAGGATCTCGAATGTGTCTCTACAATTTAATGCTGCATCACATTCAGATATCATCGATGTCAGAACTTGCAAACAGGACTGGGTAGTCTTAGTAATTTTTTCGATATCATAATTGGCCCGCACTTCGGGAGAGTGGTACACTGCGTATAGGTAAGATGTTCCAGCCATAAATAAGTTGTGCACAACAACCCAAGTATAATTATTTTTCCTCTCATTGTTCAGCTCAAGATAGTTCAAAATCACCTGTTCACCCGATTCAGCAATAATCATGTAACATTCGACTGTTGGCGGGTTTGAATATGCAGGTGATAATCCGTACAACAAAAGTTTCGATTGGTAATAGTTGAGTTCAATGAATCGTAAATTGAAGTTGCAATTCATCTGTTTTATTGATGTAGGACATTCTCTATACCACGTTTCCAACTTCTCTGCCATCTCATCTCTCCATTCGTCTAAACTTGAAAACTGGCGAGGCAATGATGCGCATTCGTACAAAATAGATTGGATTTCCGCGTGTATCTTTCTGATTTTGAAAAAGCTTAGAGCAATCGTTTTGTAAGACGGTGAGTCCGATTTTGTCTGAGAATAGTCTAGTATGGAATCTGAGGAATAATCAACTATCAAAGAGTCGTCTAGTTCCGAAGGAAACGGAACTCTTATAGTGTGTTCAGGTATGCTAAAAGGTCTTCCAAGATATACACATACTTGTCTATCCAATGCATATGTGCACCAGAACAACCGTCGTCTAAAATCAAGGGTAGCAGCATCATATTCAGGGACGTTTAGCTGCGATGGAGCGTTGTGGGACTGGCTTTGCGAAATCGAGTTGCCAGTTTTGTACCATGACTTCATACCACCTTCCGTATGCAGACCCAGGTCGACGCACAGTCTAGTTGCTGAGCCCAGAACATACCATACACCAGGCAAAGCTGGTCTCATCAAAGAGTAAAGAGCAAGAAGCAATATTCCTTGTAAAGCCTCTAAACGATTGGTTGAACTGAAGACCGAATCCATGTGGTTGATTGCAGCGAGATGAAATGACTCGGCCATGTTTGACGGAGATTTTTGATGTAAAGCAGCATTAGCGATTCCAAATACAATATTCAGAAAGTACAACGCTGGATGATTTTTGAGTTTTTTCGCAACTGCATTATAGTTGATTGAGTTATCGATTTCGCTGCAAGTGGGGACGCCTATAGTCGTGAAATCTGAGGCCAGAGAAACCCCAGATGAAATGTTTCCGTATATTGGTTTGAAGTACTTAATAAGAAACTGCTCTCTATGAAGAATGGGCATTTGGGGATTTGCTTGTGAGAAATATATAGACAGCAGGTTTTGTGCAACGTCTTTTGAGGGGAGTTGGGCAGGTTGTATGGACCCCGTCGGCTTTTTCGTTGACCCGTCTTGAGCTCCAGGAGTTTTGAACTTGACTGCCGTGAATAAAAGTCTAGCAAATGAGATACCTGAGTTGGTGTTTAAATATTCGGGGACCTTTTCTTTTGAATTGGCGTTTCCGTTTATCTTTGGATCTTCCACCTTGACTCCGCCTGATATTTTGCTTTGAGGTATTTCGAGTCCATGTTTTGTTAGTTCTTGCTCTAATTGTAATACTCGATTTTCTAAATGATAAACGTAACTTCTTGGTACTTCACGGCCGGTTGCAGCGTCTACACCAACACACTCAACGCCGGCTTTCAGACATGAAGTGCAAGAAGGGAATTTCTGGTCACATCTGGTTTTTCGAGAGCGACAACGCTGGCAGGCCGACACAGTTCGCGAAACAGAAAATTTCTGTCTTTTGTGAGTAGATGCAGTTGCAGTGGTTGGGGTTGAAGTCGAAGTTGAAGATGGGGATTCGGATTGTGACTGTTCAGGCTTTCGTTTCGAGGGAGCAGTAGGTAACTGTGAATTCATGTTCAGCTGAGTAGGGTCCATTGTATCATGATAGCTTCCAAATCCAAAACTGTTTTTGAGCAACTGTATTTCCTGGCGATGGGTTGACCTGTGACAGTGAACTGGACTTGTAAGATTCCAAAAAGCTTGAATAGAAATTAAAAAGAAGGTTTCAGTTTTTTGGGAAAAATCAGAAAATGCAAAAATAATTACTCGAACTGGCTTAGTTTAAAGTATGCTTTTTATGTTGCAAAGATGTTATCGCAGACTAAAAAGAATAATGCAACTGATATCAAATTCGTTTTTCCTTAGTATCAACAACTTTTTACATCTTCACGATAGTGTTTACAGTTGCAGCATCAAATAACATTGTTATATTTGGCTAGTTCTGTGTACGCTCTAGTCTAATTGTGTTTAGCAAAACTGTTCAATCATTCTTCCTGCTGATACAAATTTCGGTTATCAGCTTATCAGCGCGTCAACTAGTCCACCAGTATGACCAAAAGTTTCAACAGCACGGGTTAGGGCATTCTTCACGGGGCCGAGCTTGTCATTTTAGCTGGATAGAATCACTTGAAAGGATTACAATGAAGCAAACAGTAAAATTGCTACATATGAATCAGGCCTTTTCAGAACATCCAAACGCATGGAACTTTCGAATCGTATAACGGACTTCACGGTATTACGCTAGTTTGGATCAACTACTATGTCGTTCAACTCAATGTCCTTTAAGCCAATCAGTGAGTGAGGATTCGAGGGACTTTAGAATTGGTCAGCCTAATTTAGCTTTGGGTCAAGGGACCACACGGAGATACCCGAAACTGAAAAAATCTATCTGTACCATAGGCAATACTACTGTCACCGGTATGCCGATGTCCATATGAATTGACCTTCTCGAAGCTTATAACAAAGCTTACACTCGCAGTACGCTCGGAGATAAACAAACAAAACTAGTCAGATAGAAAACAGACCTTTGAAAACGAGCTCAAAATAATTGAGTGCCGATTTTGGATTGATTACAAGAGCTGATTGCTTTTGAAGAGCTGCAAGTCGACAATACTGAGTCACTAAGGATATAGCATCAACTTCTGCACAGAGCAAAACTTGAGAACCTTGTATTTGTGCTGGAGTCGTAGTCTATCTGGCGGCCTTTAAAATTATATATAGTAACTGTGAAGGTAGTTGTAACATATCTGACTCTAAATAAAAACTCACCCCCCAGATTCTTTGGTCATTAATAGCTCGTTATTCAGTTCGTCAACTCTTTCTGAGGTATTGACGGCTATAGGGTCCGCAAAGTAGATTAAAATCAGTTAGAGGAGGCCAAAAAGAAGGAAGTGACATTGAAAAGTATTTGGCCGTATTCCATCATTAAATTCACATTAAAGCAATGTATGGAAGGGCAGAAAGACATCTACTAAGGAAGGAGTATCAGCTCAACCATAAACTGCTCACAAAGAAGTCTGAAGAATGACATGCTCCAGTATTTCGGTTCAAAAGAATGCATTATAGATCGACTTCTCAAACTAGAATAAATAACAATACACAGCTGAAATGATAAGCTGTAGAACCGGACTGGGGAAAAAACTCGCCATATCGGTTTTTGAACCGCCATACACATCAAATTACTGGTTGCGCGAGATGCATCGGTAGACCTCTTTGAAAAAAACCAATTCTAAATTTAATCAATTCTTTTCGAGTGTCTTGCACTCTGGGAGTGTCAGTATAATCTTTGAAACACATGGAATATGGACGAAACGAGGCTTTAAGATGACACAAACGTCCCGCTATTACATTGGCACATAGTATTCTCTAACCCTTTGTACGCGTAGTCGCTGCTGTTGAGAAAATGGTTGCAATGTGCCTCACGTATTAAGTACGAAACAAAAGCTTTACAAATAGAAAATCAATAAAGATATAACGAAGAAGATCAGTAGGTTTTTTTGAAGTATGTAACCGGATATCTTGATCTTTATCTCAGAACACCTTTTTTTTAATTTTTAACAAAATTTTAACGTGAAATATATTGTCTACATGGTTCTTTAATGAAACGTACCCCTTCCTCTGGAATTCAGTTGATTCGCCATGATTCATTAGAAAGAGTTGCCGCAAAAATTTCTGGCCTTGACCTTGCCATATTAGTTAGATTTAACTCCAACTAAGCCAATTCTAAAGCAGTTGATGAAAAGGCAATTGATTGACTTTTATGTTCGAGTGTCGCCAAAAAACGCTGGTTATAAATAACATTCAAGATACTTCAGGAGCGTATTTTCCTATTTTTTGAGAAGTTCTGTTATGTCAACAAATGCAATTGGAGTGAATGAGAGGGTAGAGCTAGGGCCAAAACTTGATTTATGATGTTCTGTTCTCGTGGATGCTGTCTTTTCCACTTTTGGGGCTGCAACGATACAAATTTATACTGGCATTTTGAACAACAGTGTTTACAATCGCAGCTACAACTACTAAAACCAGCATTCCAAGTTTGTTTTACACCATCGCGTTCAATCACATAAAACTTATAACCGAGTACCGTTACAAGGCCCGCGAGAATAGGCCATAATATATCATTGAGTAATATTTTCTCTTAAACCGCGATCTCGATATTTCTTAAATTTTAAGTTTTTCACTTGCTCTTTCTCCCAATTGTAAAGTTGGGTCTAGTACACTAGACTAGTACAGTACAAGTACAGAAATAAATTCTCCCAACATGTAACATTTTATTTTTCTCCAAAGTCTAGTCTAGATTGTATTGAAATTTCAGGTGAACTTTGCAACTTTGCCGATACAACTTCTATCACACTAACTCACAAATCTCCCTTCAAACATACATATCAACATATGGATTTCTTTCATCATTTATAAGCATGACATACACAACGAATGATCTCGACCTGGATGCACTTTTCGAAGAATCCGCCATTCACCCGATATTATATCTCCCTCCAAAGCCCAAACCAGACATTCCACTTCCCGACCTCAAACGGCTTGACTATCACTCTCCATCATCCCGCTCACCTTCTCTTCTACTCCCGACACACATCAAACCAGCCAGTTCATCTTCGACGGTGCCTGAGTCAATCATCGCAGCAAAACAGCGGGTCATCAAGACGCACACCCTGCTGACCACGTACCTGGCCCTGCAGCGCACGAACCGACAAATAGTGCAGCGCACAAGCATCACCCGTGCGAAAGTAGAAGAAGCGAACCGGTGGCGCTGCGTCCTGGCAGACGAAAATGAGAGGTTGAAGAGGAGGACTGCGGTGGTCACGAAAGAATTGGAGATGCTGAAGAGTGCGGCGGAGAAAGTGGGAGGTGATAGGCTGGGGGTGGAGAAACAGAAGGCGCTGAAAAGGGAATTGGAAGAGAAGGAGAGTGAAATTAAACGGTTGGTGAAAAAGTGTAAGGAAATGGAACAAGATGAATGAGAGGCTTGTGTGGAGAAGTTTTTATGTAGCATTTCGAAAGTGGGCTCGTTATAGAGTAATCCGGTTGTGATAGGGCCTATATAGATCATTAATATATTATTGCATTTTTATTATTTTATTCGAGTTATATCGGGGATTACAGTGGTTTTAAAATGTCCATATTGTAACCGCCGTGGCAAATCGTCAAATCTTAGTTTTGTAATTGTTCAAAGAGGCTAGGGCAGTAAAATTTCTAGAGGGTGATAGAAGGTGTTTTGCTGCAAATTATATATGAATTTGTGAATATACTTGATGCTAATAGGACCAAGAATCAGAGCTACGCTAGTCTGTAAATGCCAAAGACTGGATCTATTTGACTGTCAAATACTGAAAGGCCGATTTCATGATGGGACTATAAACAAACAACTGCTGCTCTTTTTAAATATCAAAAATAGTCCATCTATACACATTCCAGCTTAAATACAATCTGAAATACAACTTATACTGTACAGTACATGCAATTTTTAATGGATACGCAATAAACGGGACTGTTGTAAGATTCTGTACACCAATAAATTAATATGCCATAACTGCACGGTACTCTGTATCCCTAATGGTAGCTAGATTCAAATATTCTAATGTTTAACAAAACAATTTTGCAAATTCTGTTATAACATCCAATGTACTATCGATCATGCATACCTGCCTTGAAATATTGTCAAATCTGTACCATAAAAGCCAGTAACAAGCACCTTACACTCAATATAGGCGTTTTATAAATATTTACAGGCCAGCAACAACAATGCAACCATTAAGATATCATGATGCGACACTAAGGTGCTTGTTTTTGCAAAGCCAGCCCAGTATAATTACAAGCTGCAAGTATTCTAATGAGTTTTATAAACTTGGCCAAGTAGTTATATATCTTCCCGGTATATATCGTTCTGGTCAAAGACTGACAGAATTAGCGTGTCGTGTAAAACCAGTACATCATCACCAAGGCAGCGTAATGGCACCTTAGATCTCTGCAAATAACAGTCATTGGAGGAACATTATTCCATTCTACATCATGGCCCATTTCAAGACACAACCAAGATTCTACGTCATTTCCAAACTTCCTCCAACAGATCTCCAAATTTTGTGTGTCTTTGTGAAAGAATAAAAGAAAACTTGCAAATTTTTCTGGTACTACTTTTTTTGAACTACTGTGATTTCGGTTCGTAGCTTTGGTAAAAGTTGAAATTTGGGCAATCATATGGTCCTTTGAGATTGGATGTAATGATTTTTGGCAACTTTTGAAGCAGGGATTATTGCAAAAGTTTCATCGTGCTACCGTTTCTCGAGTCATTTGAAGAGTGGCTTTATGTTTCTTTCAATTGAGAGAAGTCTGTTAGCAAATCTATCCTATCTAGTTATTCAAGTGCCAAGTACTGTAACAAATTTATAAATTTAATAGGCGTAGAGTATGGATATTGTAGAGAAAAGTTTTCATAGTCCTTCAACAATTTCTGGAGTATTCCAATTTTTCAACGTTTTTCTTTATAACTTTGATTAGGAGGTCTGGTGTTTATGTTACAGTACATCCGAGAAGGGCTGACAAAAGACCTTGAGAAATAAGAGTTATTAAGTTAAGATCAATCTCAATTAACCAACTTGTGTAAACAGATTAAAGTAGCATAATAAGTTTATTCACCGGATACTTTAGAAAGTTCAAGCAAATAACTTTCTGACCTGTGTATGCTGGTACAATTTATCGCAACAATTTTATTAACTTTTGCCCATGATCTTTATCATTTACAAAGATTTCAAGCGATGAGCTTCATTGTCCCAAATAAAATAGGTCTACTTTTTTTTGTTGGCTCAACTTAGCATAAAAACAGTAATTTTTGAAAATTTGGCAAGAATGATGTCCTAATATTACCTTGACATACAAAAAAATTGACGTGAAAGCAATGCTATTTTGCGAGCATCTTATTCATAAAATAAAGGGAAAGGGGTCATTTGTAGTGCTAAGATTTTTATACAGCAAAGTGTTTTGGAGCACTTCGAGGTGGCATGGTCATAAACATGATAATTTCGAGTTATGTTGTCGTCAATTAGGGACCTCGTCATTTTCCTTTTTATTCTCATATATAATGGGGACTATCACAAGTATATGCTACAGTAGGTTGTGAGTGCGGCAAGTTTATCCAAATTATTATAGCAAGCACTTGATAGCTCGTTCTGTTTGTTATTCTTCTATAAGCGTCCAGAGAGGATTAACAATCTGGCATGCTTTACTACTTGTCACCATTATATACATAACCAAACAACATATTATGGATGCATCGTATTAACTCTCAATTTCAGAACCAACTATTATACGCAGACCATAATACCGTGTTCCAGCCCATTCATAAAAATATTCAATACCGCACACCGTTCACTCTCTACAATACCGAGGCATTTGTTATAGAACGCTCCCATAACTCTCGCCACAAAAGCCACAGTGCTGCTTTTTTGTTGATTATAGCCTTTGTGGCGCGTTTGTCGAATCACTATACGAGAGAATAGGCGTGGTGCTATAATGCAATTTTTTCGAAGCTTCCCTGCGTCATGATAGTCGGATCACAGATAATAAAATGGGAAGTTTCAGAAGATTTGCTGCTGATTGCGTGACCTAGAAATGCGTACTGAGATGTGTGTATAATTTGAAAAGAAGTAAAAATATTTTTTTTGTTTTCACGAAATCTTTAGAACATTAAATTTAAAATTATGATTTGGTTGATTGTGGCTTGCAGGTCTAGATAGGGAACTAGACTAGCAACAGGGCTCAAACAAAAGCTAAGTAATGTCAAGACTTTACAAGACCTTGATAGCCGAGACCATGAGATCTTAGCTTTAGCCAGAGTTTAAGCTTAGGGGATGGTGGTGATGCTTCAAGAGTCTTGAATTACTATCACAATAAATTCTGGAGACCCTGGGGTATCGCTAACTTACCCCGGAACTTCTAAATTCAGGGATGAAATGGTGAGTTACTGGTACAAGTTGTACTCTACGTATAGTAAATAGATATTTCGTTAAACGCCAAAAATTGTTTTGTTCTTTTCAAAAAAGCCACAATTTTTTAAATCAATTAACCTTCCAAAATATAGAAAATTGACTGTATTCCAGAATTTCTACTCGCGATTGTATATTTTGCTCAACACGGCATTCCCCAAATTTGACAACCCAATACGTTCTGGTCCCCTTCGTACAGTGCTGTTAGTATTGTGCGTATTTGAAGATTGCCTTGTTACACGTTACATTACGGTATGTTGTATAGTTTGGGCTGAGAAATAACCCTTGATGTCAGCCATTGTGCATTCGTTTTCTAATTCAATGTCAGAATTATCCAATAATTGCAGTGTTCTGGCTTTGCAATTCTTTCAAACATATCGTCATATATCCGTGCTAGCTCGTGTTTTGATGAATTTGTTTACGACTTTGTGAAGAATTACCGGTACTGAACGGGCCAGTTATCTGAACGTGTAGCCGAAAAATTCTGTCAAGAACTTCTCACTAGTGTATTCATTCGCAGAACAGAACGCTTCTATGTCGCGTACAGCACACGCACAAACCGTTTGATTTTATACTAGAAACAGAAGCAGTTCTCTAGAGTCAAGCCAAACTGGCGGCGTAATAAATAGTACCTTTAACTTATACATTTCCAAGCACTAACTTTGCATTATCATAAACAAGTGAGTTAAGATCGAAATAACGCTATTGCCAAAGCTCTTTCCAGTGTGGCACAACGGTCGATTCAGTGGAATTTGCTCAAGCTTTTTTCGACTTTTGCTTGACTCTATGCTTGTCTCTTTCTAGTTCAAATATGTCAAACTCTAAATCTTTCTCCCAGAATAAAGAAACAAAAAAAATAAAAAATAAAAATAATCACCTGTAGGAAATATTTTTCATATTTTTAGATTTTCTGGAGTAACAACAACGTCATCTACACTTCCTCACACACTATTTTGATCAAGTGCCCAATATAATATCCCCGCTAAAACAACATGGTATAGAAACCGTGCAACTACACAATTCCCACAGAAGATCTCCAAGTCGAAAATGCTATGGACACTTCCACGGACAGTCCTTTTCTCTCTCTCAAGGCCTGACGAGCCTTTTTGACAGCCACTTTTGATGGCTACTGGGGACCCCAATCACGTCATTGTCACGTGAACTTACACAAAATCCAGAGAAAATTTCATGGTTTTAAGCCACAATAATTGCTTTTGCTTCTCCTCCAAGCTTATTGTTCTTCCCACATCGACGCTTGCCGGTCTGGCAGGCAGGTTTTGTAATTTGTTTGCAATATAGCTGAATAATAGAACTTTGTGTACCTCCAGGTTCGGAACTTATAAAACTATCATCTCAAGCTCTTTTTGTATTCTTCTTTTTTTCTTTCCTGTAATTCTCTTTTTCAATATAGATAATTCCTATAATATACAAATCATCATCACAATCATGGTATCGATTGAAGCATATCATCAACCTACAAAATCAGTCAGGGAATACCTGCGGCCGGGCGAGATTTCGCCTCTCAACCATGTAAAAAACTATCTTATATCGCTGTTTCCCATTCTACAGTGGATCTATAGGTACAACCTGACTTGGCTCTACGGAGACCTAATTGCTGGGCTCACGGTCGGGATTGTGGTTGTTCCCCAAGGTATGTCCTATGCCAAACTCGCCAACCTTCGTCCAGAATATGGTTTATACGCCAGTTTTGTCGGTGTGTTTATTTACTGCTTCTTTGCCACAAGTAAAGATGTCTCCATCGGCCCCGTGGCTGTCATGTCTCTCCAAGTCGGAAGGACCATCAATAAAGTTGTTGAAAAATATCCCGAATATGCCGACAATCCAGCACTTATTGGAGTCACACTGTCGTTGATCTGTGGTGGTATTGCTGCTGGTATTGGGTTACTGCGACTTGGTTTTATTCTGGAATTTATTCCTATTCCTGCTGTTATGGGATTTATGACTGGATCTGCTTTTTCGATTGTCGTTGGTCAACTGCCTGGTGCTTTTGGAATCAACCATAGACTAAACACAAAAGATCCTACTTACCGTGTGATGATTAACTTTCTGAAAAATCTCAAATATACCGATGTAAATGCTGCATTTGGTTTGACTTCCCTCGCGGTTCTGTTTATTCTCAAGTATACCGCTGCGTACGGTGAGAAGCGATACCCAAAACAAAAGGTCTATTTCTTCTACCTTGGAGTTTTGAGAAATGGGCTGGTTATTGTCTTTGCTACTCTTATTTCATGGGGTGTGTACAGACATTCACCTGAACCTGCTGCTTCCCTTATTAAGACCGTCCCGTCTGGTCTACGTCACGTCGGTGCACCCAAAATTGACTCCGCAATTGTTAAAGCTATTGCACCTGAACTCCCCGTGTCCGTTATTGTTTTACTCCTTGAACACATTGCCATTTCCAAGTCTTTCGGAAGAGTTAACGATTACAAAATTGTTCCTGATCAAGAATTAATTGCTATTGGTGTTACCAATTTGATTGGTGTCTTCTTCTCTGCCTACCCTGCCACAGGTTCATTTTCAAGATCTGCTCTTAAAGCCAAGTGTGGTGTTAGAACTCCTCTTGCCGGAATTTTTACCGGTGCTGTTGTTCTTCTTGCTCTCTACGCTTTCACCAAAGCATTTTACTGGATTCCCAATGCCGCCTTGTGTGCTATCATTATCCACGCTGTTTACGATCTTATGGCCAACCCTAAAACTTCCTACAAAATCTGGACTGTCTCACCATGGGAAGCCAGTATTTACATTATCGCCGTTTTCATCACTGTTTTTGTTTCTATCGAAGTCGGTATTTACTTCTCAATCTGTGCTTCTGTTGCCCTTCTATTGTTCAGAATCGCCAAGGCTAAAGGAGAGTTCCTTGGAAGAATCGAATACTTTGAATATATCAATCCTGTCGTTATTAACCCTGAAGATGGTTCTCAAGAAATTATCGAACCCCGAAACATTAATGAACTTGTCAAAGTCCACTCTCAGCATGTCAAACCCTCCGAGACCACCGAACAAATTTACGATCACAAAATCATTCCTGACGAAGAGCCCATACAACAAGACAACTACACTAAACAGGTCGAAGCACGCGGAGTTCAATCGCTCTCCTCGCAATCTTCCGGCCAAATTCGACGCCGATACAAATGGGTTCCCATGTCACTTAAAAATCTCAATCCATCTCTTAATGTCCAGCCCCCACCACCCGGTATCATTGTTTTCCGACCCAACGAATCTTTCACATACCCTAACAGTTCACGACAAGTAGATTTTCTCTTTGACGAAGTTAAGCTGCAGACTCGAAGAGGTAACCCGTCAAAGATTTCCAAACTCGGTGACCGCCCTTGGAACGACCACGGTCCTCGCCACAGACCTGTAAATGCAGAGGAGGATAGTCGTCCTTTGCTACGGAAAATCGTGATGGATTTCAGCTCAGTACCTTACCTCGATTTGACCGGTGTGCAAAACCTGGTCGACATCAGAGCGGCTATTAACAGATACGTCGACGGTGAAGTCGAATGGCACTTTGTTGGAATCATATCCCCCTGGTCTAGAAGAGCGCTACTAGCTGAAGGATTTGGCCGCGGCGGTGAAATTGAGAAGCACGTTGTGGGGATGGGACCTAAGAAGGTCAGCGATGAGGAAAGTCAGTTGCTGGAAGAGGACACTGATGCTAAGATGGTGAGGTACAATGAGGACAGTTTGCATGAAAGATATGTTCCATTACTAGACACTTCTACGCCATTTTTTCACGAAGAAATTCCTGATTTTGAATAGACAGTTTTTTCATGATCCTAACTGTCATTTGCATTTTATTTAAATCATTTAGCTAACGATATTTGTGTATGTTTTTTTGTTATGAAATAGTATTGTTTGAATTTTTTTCTTCAAGTGTTTCTTTTAGTATTGTAATAAAAGTTTGCGTGTATTATGATTGATTTTGAATGCTTATTACCGTCGTCTAACAATTATAACGACCCAGTAATGGCACTCATTCTAATTTCTGTTAACTTATCAATAACGCTGTGTACTATTTATTCCCACCTTATTCATACAAATTCACAGATACAGGTATTAGAACGAATATCAGTTTGCTTGCTATGATCTAATAGCTCATATTGAACATCAACTACCGTATCCACAATATATTTAAATTTTTACATGGCGGCTACAACTTTATCCAAACCTCGAACTTACGTGAACTTCCTTAACACGGACTGAAAATTTTTCAGTGAAAAAGGTTTTTGTCAATTCAATTATTGTTATTTATATTTGTTTGGAAGAAAAAAGGTTCAAGGGATTAAAAAGTTGCTGAGAGACAAGGAGAAAATAGGTGGAAGTACCCTGAAGCAAGGTTTTAGAGATCTACGTACTGTACGGTATATGTATACAGTACATGAAAAAATTTTTAGAAACAAGTAAAGTGCCTAAATAAACAGCGCCGGAGATACTGAGAATTATGCCAACGCTAAATCTCCACGATTTTTTGAATCTCTTTGTGAGTGTAGATGTTATGGTACAAAATGAAATAATTTTGCAAGTGAAATAGATAATGTGTAATTTGCCGATAGAAACCAAAGCTGAGTTGCAAAGATTGTGGTACCCAAAAAAGTCGGTATTAGATTGATTGCGCGTAAATGACGAGTGTTTAGAATCAGTATAGTGTACAATCTTAGACATTCTTCAACTCTTGTAACAGACTGTATGCTTATTGGCAACAATACTCTTTGCAAAACCGATTTCGAGTTTAGTCTCCAATTAGTCTGGAATGCACTGTAGAAAGCTGTTTTCAAGCTTTTACATACAAAGTGATGCAGGAATGGAATGGTGGATATCATAAAGTCTGACGTTCTCTCTTTTGTTGTTTTTTGGAAGCATTTTGTAAGGTAAATGTTTCCAGATGACTGGATAAAACTATGGTATCAAAACTAAGTTCAATAGTATAGAGCTAAGGCTACAGCTAGTAACAGGTATTTGACCTATACAAAACTTTTTCAGAGATCAAGTTATAGGCCATTTGGTGTGCGGCAATGAATATCTCTAAACGCAACTTTTCTACCATTTATATGTGAGTATAGACTTTTCAAGCTCGGAAATTAGAAAGGCTACACTATTAACCTATTCAATTTAGTGGCCTGCTTTTAACTTGATATATCGATATGTCTATACGTAGTTTCATGTTTATGGTAGTGTAGAAGGACAACACACAATAATATAAAGTTGAAATCTAGAAAATACCCAACTATATTCCTATGCTCTTTTTGCTTCTATATTGGATAGCCAAAATCATAGTTAGAATGCTATTTAGTTAACAATTTGTATCAATTCCAATATTGCACTTTATTTTCAGTACGCGAGTGTTGATAGTATTTTGCATTCAGCATTTTGTCGTCATATACAATTAACCGATACCCATTTGATCCTACGTCATAACCATTTTCTTAGAATCACTGCTGCAGATGGCTGTCAAATTAATTTTAATGTGACTTGATTATTTCTACTGCATCCGAGGATACCCCTTGGTGATCTGTAGTAGTGCTGGCGCGGAACAAACCCCATGACCTTATGAAATAGCTATTTGAATAGCTAATAATGTGCGTCATACCCTGCATTGCAATGTTTTACTGATTTCACCTTAAATAGTATCATCAAAACATTATTATAGACGATACATGTTTCGCTTGAAAATAGGTGCACAACTTCTACAAATCTATGATCATTTGACCATCAAAAACCATCGGGTTCCTTTATTTGCAAGGCGGCACACTATCATTTATCAGTTTCATTGACTGAAGATCTATCAGATTGGTCAATACTAGAATATAATATACATTGTGAAGGCTGATGTTGATACAGTAGCACTTTCTTGCGATTCTTATACTACTGCACCAGGCAACCTAGGCACTAGGCCAGCTGATGTTTGATAAGATGTCTATCAAATCCAGCTCTACGCTTCGTTTGCAATGCTCTGATATCAGAGAATAGATTTAAAAGGTGGACAACCTTTTACTAAAGAACTATTGTCAATTACCGAGCTGCTTTTCAGGTCTAATTTATTAATGATGTAATAGATAGATGGTCTATATTTAGTCTAGCCAAATAGTTTTTACTGCTGGGCTAACAAATGCGTGTGGGGTTGTGGGGTTGTAATTGTGCTAGAGTAAGGACACTCTTCAAAGCTTATTACCGGTAATTGGGTTGGCCAAAGAGCTAATGCCGTGTATCGAATGCAGCATTCAAAATCCATTCAGTGATCTGGCTTCAAATACTGTAATATGATACTAACATTACTAGAGCTTCTTTGTAAATAGCATGCATTCAAAAATAGGTACACAGCCTATATATCTTCATAAGCACTCTACATCATCCATTTTTTAATGGTCCTGACCGTTAGTAAGGGGGTAACATTTTAATTTCCAAATACTATAGTCAGAGGGGTTTAAACAATTGCTACCAAACTTATATTTTACCTTCTTGCTCGTTTCGTACTGTTGCAAATCTATCGAAGTCGTTGGTTAACTAGTCTATCTAAACATTATCAAACTCAATTTAACACTTTGTTGCAGGCATTTACACAAGTATTGACAACACAGGGATGAAAGTTTGTAATGGGTTAATGTGGAACTGCTCATATCTGACGACCTACTTCACAACAGTCTCCCAAATCAGTAGTGCGGATAGTAGATAGATGAATTCTGGATAAAGAAAACTACTATTTCCATTTTCAATAAAACCTCGCGTAGTAATTTGCAATCATATTAGTGCCAAAATGCCTTTAGCATCCTTCATCAGATAATTGATTGGTCAACCATTCCTATAGCCATGTATCAAAGATAGCGCTGAAAAATTATAAACAAACCATCCTTTGAAAGGCAAGAAAAGAGTGTCTTTTGTGTGAATACATGAAGAGCTTCTGTCAACTTGTACTAATTTGTCCACCTTTTTTATAGTTTCTATTATTAACAAGGGGATATCATTTCATTTTTTCAGTTCTATAAAAGTTTTTAAATTATTTAAAACTAAGTATATGTTTTGAAAGCTAGAGCTACGATGGTTACACCTACTTGCTGGAATTAGACTGCTACAATAAGCCGCTAAGGCCTTAGGTTGAATGATATCAAGTATAACCTCCAATAAATCTAATTCTTTACTCTGTCGTCAGTGAGCGAGGGTTAACAATTCTCGTTTGAAATCTGATATGCTATATCATAGCCCTATTTTCATTTAATGTCTAACTTTTGGATCATTCTTCCAAAAAAATAATGCAAAAGGTATGTACACTAAATCTAGTGTAACAATATGGGGGATGTCAATTTTAATAAAGCTCTTTGTAACTCTGTATTTATGCCAATATAGATAGATTCCTTGAAATTCAGTAAGTTATTTCCACATAGCCGGCAAGATGATATGCCAAATGCTCCGCTTGATAATAGTTCACAAATCTAGCTTCAAAAAATATCATTATTGCTTTGAATGTATACAGAATAATAGCAAATACTAATACTGTCTGACAGAGTACTGACCAAAACCAGATATACTCGTAGACAGCAAAGGATTTATAAAAATGTAGTGTTTTATCAACCGCAACAAATATGAAAGTGAGATAAGACTGCTAAGATAGATGGAAGAACCTTTACTAAACGTGAATAGAAACTTGATTAAACGTAAAGACAACATAAAGCTACAAATGGTCACTTTTAATCCTGGACTTATAAAAAATGGTCGAAATCTAGATAATTTTCTTGCGCCAATCCACTTTTTTTAAGATGACATCCTTTCACATCTTTCTTATACTCTATATTACACAAGGCGTCCATTGAATTTCCTATTGTGATCCAAAAGAACTACGAAAGCTTTATGGGAAAGGGTGAATATAAATAATTCAAATAAGAGACAGCTGCTAAGAATAGCTAAAATGGATAATGGTTTTTAATATTATAAAAAAACATGTTCTTGATATGGTTCAACTATTTGAGCCTCAATAGCCTATATGAAGGTCACGGGTCGCGGTTTATGACAAATATCGCCGATACTCAAGTAAAAATGGTGACGGATGGCCACATATATCTAAATCTTATCAAACTTTTTGTTTTGTGGATATGGCAAGTTGTGTTTTTGGGTAACCAGAGTTCCCCTAACATTTCATTTTACGCAAAAAGAAGAGCTTTGAATGTCATTAGTTATATAACTAAAACCGTGTCTTATTATTGGTTATTGTAAGTTTTTTTTTCTCACTATGTATATTCCGTGCTTTTAAACTTGACCCCTCATGTATTATGGCGGTGTTTATTTGCTCAATATACATTTCCAAGTTCTCAAAATTGTTAACTTCATACTCTTACCTACATCATATCGAGGTGAAGAACGGGTGTATTTCTGGTGCTGACTAGGAATACTATAGCTACTCATTGTTATTATGCGCAAATCGTGGAAAATATTGGCACGGATTTACAAAAATCTTTCAAATATAGTTTACCTTATTCTCACAGACTTTTGACCTGTTCAATCATTATATTTACATTTATCTCGAACTGATATCATAGTAGCTGTTTTATTTAAATTGTAAAATAAATAAATCAGACAAACCCCTGGATATATGGATATATGGTGGAAATTTGATAAAAAAACGGAATTATAACATTCCAGCATAAGCACTAATACTTAATAAACAGAATTCCCAATTCTACAAAAGACAGATGTTTGAAATAAAAAATTAAAAAATAATGGCATATTTGTAATGATATGTCTTCTATATTGCTACATGCGGTATCTGTATAAAGGGTGGTGTTACTGGTCAACAAAATACTTACAACTGAGCACCATTTTTCACTATCAGTTTTATACAGACTAGAGTCTGTCGTCTGCAATAACTACCGTAGCAAATTTGCTACAGGTATCAAAACTATCATATTCTAAACTAGCACTATCATAGCTATTCACGTTATGTCATATCAAAACATTCTAAAATCAACACCTACCAATCAATCTTATCTTAAACCATATTTTTGATCCAGACATTTATACCTGTCAATTTTTTACCTCCATAAAATATCCTTCAAGACTTTTTCTTGTCAGCAAAGTGTACAACAATACACGACTAGCACATGTACAGTACATATGTTTACATAGGAGAGTATCCTCTTTAAACAACTTTACTAATTTGATACCGGACAATATTGAGTCAAAAATATGTCAACAGTTCAAAACCAGTCTTTTCTAGCTCTAGAAATTATTTTTGAGTTTTTTACTTCGCAGTATAAGATAGCATATTGTGGTACGGTATGGGAAAAGAACCACCAAATGGTGTCGTAATACTGTACGAATAACACAAGCTTTATAGCGACAGGATATATTTTATACAGCATTTCAGAAATTGCGTGCAAGTACGCTTTAAAGATTCTCTATATTAATCTATAAGTTTCAGATAATAACAGCTTTATATGATCTCAAATTGGTCTTGTCCTTCCAGCGAGACTGTAGCTAAGAAGAGACTATTACCAATCACCTCACAACCCACAATTCACAGTAAACATACACAGCTCTACTAGTACAAGACTATTTCAAGATTTCCAGTTCACACGGTACACGGTCGTCATATATAAAAATATTCATTCATATCACATCAATCCTACCAAATCACATCAGACTCTCCATCGCAGTTCCAGCAGCGTACAATATAAAAGAATCCAAACCTATCTAAAACTCAAAGAATCAAGTCATACCAACAATTCCATAAATACTTACTCTCCACATTTACAACAACAAAGGCACAATTTGTCCGACATACATTCGCAATTATAATTGATTACTGGTAGCTTGATAACAACTTTGGTGTTAACAAATTCTGCCTATTGCCGTCAAGATCATTCAGTTATACTGTATATAAACTGAACGACCTGGCACGCAAACACTGTACTACACTAGATTCGCAGATAACAATCATCTCAAAGGTTACGAAAAATTATTCCGAACTAGTTTTGTTCCTAGCATACACCCTACCCAACATCCAATATTGCACGAAATCTGCTAAAGACAATCACACTTTACAAGGCAAATCCAATTAGGAACGTTAAAAAAATCATTATCGATTTTCCAATTCTCTCGAAAGTATAGCAATGACAATTATGTTTATAATATATGATGAATTTTTTTCTCTCTTTTTCTTTTTTTACCTTTTAAAATCTAAAGTGTTACACAAGATTGATGCATTATTGATCAATGATATGAATATATTCACGTTCCTTCTTACGGGCAGCATCAGCATCGGTAGTATCGTGCAAGTACAAGTAGTATCTCCAGTGCTTAACAATTCTCAACGCCATATCCTCAAGGTGAGCGGGCTCAATTCCAAGGTCTCTGAATGTGTATGCATCTTTGTCAACAACCTGGTCAATGAACATACGTTCCACTTGATCAGGAGAAAGCGTAGGCCAGTAAATGTATTGAGTTAGAGTTGTGAGAAGCTTGTAAACAACCTTGGGGATGTTGATTTGACGAATGGGGTTGGCTGTAGCATCACGGACAATTTGGTGAATCTGAGCCATTGTGTATTCTTTGGGTCCGTAAAGTTCATAAGTCTTACCGGCAGTGCTGTCATCGTATCCAATTTTTTCCAAAGCGGCAGCGACATCAAGAACACTTACAGGGCGAACAAGTTCCTTGTTGTGGTTTGCTGAGAAAACTCTGATTTTACTAGCAATTTTGTTGAGGAATTTATCACCATCTCCGTACATGATTGAAGGTCTCACAATGGTAGCATCAGGAATGATCTCGCGAACAGCTTGCTCACCTAAACCTTTGGTCTTGTTGAACATGGAAGGTGAGTTGGGGTCGGCATTGAAAGCGGAAACGTGCACTAATCTAGAGACGTTGTATTTCTTTACTGCTTCAGCAACACGGCGTGCTCCCTCAACGTGAACGTCGTAATATGAGAAGTTCTTGGTTTCGTATTCTCTACCCATCAGGTTGAAAACAATGTCGGAGTGCTTCACTGAGTCCTCAATAGATTGCACATTTCTGATATCCATTTCAAGGAAGTTGACGACACCAAGGTCACCTTGAACCTTCAAGTGCCGCTTTTTCATTTCTTCTCTGTAGGGGACAACGGTGATAGTACCTTTGGTAGCTAAACGAGCAGTTAAAAGGGATCCCAAGAAACCATTGGCACCAAATACTGTTGCCGTGTATCCAGTTCTCGAAGATCTACCACCTGTACCTGAAGCGAGTAAAGTTTTACCTGAACGTGTAATGTTGATGTCCGACACGAGGTTATCGAAGGTTTGAATATTCCTTGTCGAGATGTATGAGCCTTGAATTTATACAATTAGTATTATAATATCAACATTAGGGAAAATTGCAATTTAATCAAAATTGAAGCTTACCTAACGATGCTCTAGAAGAGACATTGCGGGCAGTACGGATCATGGATGACATGATTGTATAAATATGTGCGATGTGGGGGAGTTGGTTGAGAGAATTGAAAGATTGACTAGCGAGAGATTCTTTCAACAAGTGGAAAAATCAAAAATTTGAAGGTTCAAAGAAATCAAGAAAACGTCATTGGCTATTGGTTGGATTCTGATGTTAGGGTCTGAAATTAAGCTGCGGTACTGGCACTGTACCATGCTTTGGCTTTTGACTTAGTAGCTGCTACTTAAATTTTAAGCTGAAAACTTTAAGAAGACTTGCCGATAGCATAAACTCTTAAGCACAATGTTTACTGATCTTGTATGAGCTTAGTGTCTCCTGTTCGGAATATATACAGTACAGAATGCATGTATCGAAAATATACAATTGTCCTAGATTTGATCGATTCATACCGATCTCATAGTCTCTAACATTAACATTTGTAAATCAAGCATGAATACTATCTTACATATTGCGTTATGCTTTGCAACTTTCAAGAATTCAATTGAACCCAGATCCTCCACCTTGATTAGCTAGTCTTTGATCTCTGTTCTGGCTGTTACACTCTTCCATAATTCCGATGATCTATTCAAAAAAAAACTAGTCATTGACTCATTTCATAGGCCAAAGAAAAAGGATAAACACACGACTCTCAATTCATAGATACGTCAATATAAATAGTATAGTAGTTCCACAGATTCTTTTCGTCCTTCTTAATCCATAGCGCACCCTAAAACAGTCCAAACAGTCTAAAGATTTCGAAAACAGCACCGCCCATGACCAAGAAAACCAGCACGACTACAACCCTCGTTAGCATCAAATTCAATTTAACTCAATTCCAATCTCTTCCGGAAAATAAATTCCAAGAAAACACTCTTCACATACTCAACCAAGTCGTAGAAAGTGGTGATTTTTCTTTCTTTCTAAACTGGGCATGTGGTTTGCCCATCTTTGCTTCTTCCCGCTTAGCATATTTCAGGTTCGCTCTTCGTTGCTGAGGTGTTTGTGGCATCTTTTTTATTATTATATCAATTGACAAAAATGTATATAGAAACGATGGAATCCGAATTCGATATTTGTTTGGTCGATCGTATTGAAGAAAAAAAAAATAATGAAAGAACGAACAAACAAAAATATTGAAAAGTATCCTTCGCAACCTTCCACGTAGCACAATGAAAAATTATACACGTGACTACCATAAAGCCGTGCTTAATGGTACCTGTTGCCCTATTCCGTTGTCATGTTGCACACAATAAAATTCGTTTGATATGGAAAAAAAAAAAAAAAAAAGCACACAATTGTCATTGTGATGGATTCCAAAGACACCAAAACTTAATTCCCATTCTTAAAATCTGTCGTTACAAATAAATGCAATGTTATGGTAGGCAATATCGTTAGATATACGAGTACGTAGATTTACCTTAACCAGTGCTTCTAACTTGAATCTATAAATCTACAATCTGATTACTTGAGTAATTTACTAATTTTATATTAATTGTATAAAGGGTCCAACTATTTCGACAACTTCTCGTCATCTCACAAAATCATATTCATCGTGAAACTCGAATCAATGTAATTACTGATTAGCACAGAACTATTTACCCAAAAAAATCACTGTAATGTAAAATGACAAGATACAAAAGCCATAGCCAAAGATTGACTTTCAAAATTGTTCAGAATCATCCGTTCTTCATTCCAAGTAGACCCAAATTTCTTTATTGAAATCTATATTGGTGATATCGTTTATGAAGCTTCTTCAGCCAATCAAATCATGTCAATCCTTAACCTATCGACAAAAAGATGTTTCTTTACTGATTGGAATCACAATATATTGAGCATGCATTTTTTTAGGTAAAAGAGTCTGTCTACCTTCAAACAGTTTATTTCTTCTGGATCACATACCAACTTTAATAAAACTTTTTGTCATTTAAACAATTGCAACAACCATAGCAAAGAAAATATCAACACTCTACAAACAAGACCTGTCATAGTGTATACACCAAATAATAACACTACCAAGCTGATCCACATCCACCTTTCACCAACAAGCAAACAAAAAATCTTACCATCCATGAATTAAAAACAATAAAATAAAATAAAAAAATTAAATAAATAATCTATCCTCTCTATACACCTACAATTTCACACAACCATAATCTTCTCTCATCTCCACTTCTCCAACCTACTTCCTTCCTCCTCTCTTTCCCTTTCCTCTTCCCCTTCCACTTTTCGCTCCACGACCACCACCAGGTGTCGTTTCAGGCAGCTGCACATTACTTTCCTGTGACGCCTCACCGGATGCCGTTCTGATCCGTTTCGATCGTCTCAATACTGGTGTGTTCCCAGCAGCGTCAAGAGCAGCAGCTGCTTTCTTTCGCTTTTTGACTGGGGTTTTGGGTGCTTTGGACTTTTCCTCGGGTTCGGTTGGAGCATCTGCGTCGGCGTCTTCTTCAGCCTCGTGTATGTGGGTTTGGTGGTGAAGGGTTCGGGCCGCTATGGGCTCGTCTTCGAGGTCTTTTTCTGTGGTGTCAGGTTTTGTCTCTTCTTGGTCGTGGTCTTCATCATCGCCGTGCTTGTGGGTTTGGTGGTGCAAGGTTCTGGCTGATATAGGCTCATTCTCATCCTCTTTTACTTCAGAATCGGATTTAGATTCGTGTTCAAGGTTGGACTCAGGCTCAGGTTTAGGTTCAGTTTCAGTTCTAGATTCCGATTTAATCTCAGCTTCATCAGCTTCAGGCTCAACTTTATCCTCCGAAGGTTGTTCAATAAACTTTTCATCTTTCTTCGAAGACTGCCGAGTAATTGGTGTATTTGGAGCCTTTTTGACTTTTCTAGCTTTTTTCTGTCCCCGTTTTTTCGGTTTCACCGGTTTATGGTCCGATTCATGTTCAGACGTTTGGTCTTGCTCGAGTTCGGGGTCAAGCACGGACGTCGAAGGCCTGGATTCGGGAGCACGCTCTTCATCAGAATTCGTTTCTATAGGGTCTGTTTGTGGAATTGATGGTTTCGAAACAGAAATTGTCGAAGACTGTGCGGTTTCTGATAGTTCCTTATCCAAGTCCTTTTCCAAAAAGTGTGAATTTCGAATTTCATCATCAGGCTCAGAAACAGAAGGTTCTATCTCAGCTTCCTTTAAAGCACCCTCATCCAGGTCACCGGTATTTCCCTTCTCCTCAACATTTTCCGACGTTTGTTCCAACTTCTCACTATCAGAAACCTTCTCTTGCACATCACTATCATCCGTAACAACAACCGGTTCAGATTTATCCTGCTCTTCATTAGACACAGCTGAAGGTACATTATCCTCTGAATCTCCATCAAAGTTTATCTGTGCATTTTTCTCGTCTAACACTTTATCTGATTCTTCTCCGCTCGAAACGTTGACCGGAATTTGGACTTCCTCTTCATCATCGTCCTCCACAGGAACAACTATATCAGAACTTTCCTTAGAATCATGGTTGAGATGTTTTGAATCTGTCTTATCAATGTAGTCAATTTCTTCTTCCAGTATTTTATCATTCTCGTTTGTATCCTGATAGTCTTTAGTGTCATCATCAATATTTGGAATCTCCACCACCTGACTGCCATTAGAGGTTTCTCCATCTGATTCCCGACTATCTTCAACAACTTGAGTATTGCTGACTTCTTCAACGACTTCAGGTTTAAATTCATCTACCGTTCTAAGATCATTCTGTACAAAATTGTTTCCAAGTTCGGTTTCAGTTGGTCTGGAATCATCAACATCATCTTTCTCTTCAAAGTCAATATCAACCAAAACGCTATCGTTCACACTTCTCTCATCCATAACTTCAGGATCAACTTCAACCATTAAGCTGTCGATGACTTCTCTATCAGAATCTTCACGGATTGCGTTAGCCGGATTGCCAGATTCTTGATTTTCCTCAACCTCCAATCTTTCCTCATGTTCGTCAACCTCCATTTCATCACCATTATCTTCAGTCCTACTTTCAACAAAACTAGACTCATCGACCTCCATCACATCATCATTTTCTTCCACCTCTTCGTTTCCAGCCATAACAACAGTTCGCTCTTCAACCACAACCTCGTTTAAGACCCGTTCCTGAGCCACTTCATTTTCATTAGCAACACGAATTTCTTCAGTCAAAGTTTGAATATTAACGATGGTTTCTGTAGTACGAATTTCCGTAGTTTGCTGTGTAAATTCAGCGTTAACGTCAACTTCATATTCGTTCTGTTGTTTCAATTCTGAAATGGCTTCACCTTGTTGAATTTCCATTTCTTCTGAGTTATCCGAACTATCCTGATCTTGAGCTAATTCACTCATGCGTTCATCGTTAACGTCTTCATCGAAACTATTCACCACTTTATCGACAACAACATCGTCAGAGTCATCTGACAAAGACTCATTTTGATCTTCTTCCGCTTTTTCAAAATGTCCTGTTCCTAGTTCAGGACTTGAGGACGCTATATCACAGTTAGCATTCTGATTTTTATAATGTAACACATTGTAATACTTACACTTTTCTTTTTCCTCAGTGTCAATGAGAACTACCGCAAGGCCAGATGAACTCGCTTCATTTTCGACGGGACCTGGACCAGATCCGATCCCGTTCTCACTAGTACCAACAGAATCTTCGTAAATTACCTGAGGCTGTTGATCGATCTCTCTCACTTGATCATCTGAATCGTACGACTGAGCAGTCATATCAGAATCCACTGCTCTGTCTTCAGCATTGACCCCATTACTGTCATAGCTTTCATCGTCTTCCATTTCCACATCGTTATTCAACAGTGCTGGATCAATCTGCTGCAACGATACAGGTACAACAGATTCTTCATCTTGATCCGCATCAACCATCTCTTCATCATTGTTAGATTTACTCAAGGACTCAAATGCATCCTGTGCAAGACCATCAAGTTCTGAATTTTCATCTTCTTCATCTTCAGAGTCAAGCGAAATAGAAGACTTTATCGTTTTTAATTCTTGTGGGGGTTGAGACTTAGAATCTCTATCAATGATGACTTCAGGCCCTTCCTCTTCTGCGTCTGAATCTGAATCAATTTGTATTAACTCTGTTTGGATGGGTCCAGATTTAAATTGTTCCTGTTCAGATTTAGATGTGTCCTTTTCTTCCAATTGTTGAAACGAGTTGCTTTCAGAAAATTGCTTAGACGGTATATCTTCAGTTTTCAAAACTTCTTTTGTGTCGACTTGTTCTTCATTTTGGTCACTTTCTTTTTCAGGAGTTTCAATTTCACGTCGATAATAATCTTGTTCTTTCTCTTCCTGAACTTCATTTTCAACGTCTTTTACGGAACTAGTTTGAACGTCACCATCTAATTCCTCCTCAGACTGAATTTCAATCTCTTTCGACTTTTCACCATCCGCTTCTTCGTTATCTGGCGTGCCCAAATTTTCCTTGACTTCTTCGCTGACATGTTTCCCTTCTTGAGCCACACTTTCTTCAATCTCATCAACATCAACGTTCAAATCATCCAAAACAACATCCGCAAATGTTCCAAATTTCGTATTCACACCCGCGATCCTTGCCGACAACGGTCGGGTTGGGTAGTTGAAAAAAGTTTGTCCAAACTGATACCCTACGCTACTAAGGCCTCCAGTACCAATTGATCGCACACCCCAGTCTCCATTGTCTTGGTCAGTTTCTGCCTCCTTCTCCTCCTTTTTCTCTTCAGGCTCAGGAACAGCCTCCGAGTTCTCAACCTTGTCCTGTTCCTGTTCTTGTTCTTGCTTATCAACTGAAGGTTCAGAGATAGGAACTTCTTCAGCTAGATCTGGTTCAGGCGACGGAGACGGAACAAATGTATTACCAAAAGTATGAAAAACAGAAGTATCAGCTTGTACAGGTATCGTAACATCATTAAACGTAATTTTCCTAATTGGCGTTCCCGACACACTAATACCACTGATTGGTTTTGGAAGAGCTTCTCCAGCTGGGACCTTTTTCTCAGTATTGGCTATATCAACGCTTGTGCCATGAGTGGATTGATCTTCCAGCTCAGGTTGGACTGGTGGAACAGCACTTTCCGTAGGATGCAAAGTTTCCGGGTCTAGTAATGACGAAGCAGATCTAAATGCAGGAACGTAACCTTCCGGCGGTTCTTCTTGACCCATTTGAAATGCTGGCTCAAAACCAACAGAGTTTCCCAAATCAACTTTGTCCACCTGGAATGATAATGCTGGATCAATCATGTCCTGGTGTTGATTATGGCTGGGCCCATCTTCTGACGTTTCATGCGTGTTGTTTCTTGAATGCTCTAGTCCTTTTTCAGACTCCTTTTCGTCTATAGTTATTTCATCAGAGCTTTGATCCATCATTGCCGGATCAATTAAATCTGCATCAAGTTCATCAATATCATCAATTTCTTCCTCGATCTCCATGACATCATCTTCGTCTTCGTCTTCAACGGCTTCGATATCGAGGTAACTGTTTTTGATGGAGTCTTCTTCATCTTCATCGGTTTGGTCTTCAGCCATAATTTCATCTTGTAAGTCTCTGCGATCAGTATATGCTTCGTAATTCGACTCTCCTCCATTTGCCTTACTACTATACTCGTAGTCATCTTCATGTGCAACATTACCATTAGTATTTATTGATTGTTCTTCGCGTTCATGCTCATGCTCATATTCCTCTTCCTCCTCTTCTTCTTCTTCGTCAGATGAGATTATTTCGGTTATAACGTTTCGTGCAGTATTAATAAGGTTTTCATTACTCTCATCCAACGGTTGTTGAACAGACTCCGATTCCTGCATTTCAATTCTGTTCTCATCTTCCGAGTCGTTTTCATCATAACCATCACCAACTTCTTCAATTTCGCTTTCTTCCTCATTCTCATTTTCGCTACTATCGCCATGATCATTTTCAACATCGTCATCGTCATCGTCGGCGGAGTAGTCAGCTTCTTCGGATTGTTCTCGATCGTAGCTGTTTTGTTGGTCGCGTGATTGTATATGCTGATTGGTGAATGCAACTGGCGGGCGAATTTGATGAAATGCGGGCGGTTGCTGTTGTATGTTGTCTTCGGGACCACTGAGGATCTCGATATCACTGTCAGACTCTTCTTCCTCTCTATCGTCAACCGCCTCTTCATCTTCGTCTTGTTCATTTCTATCGTCACGGACTTCTTCGCCTTCTTCAGCACTTTCATCTTCGTCTTCATCAACAAAGATATTATTGTCATCAGCGCTATCGATATCTTCTTCCTCTTCTTCTTCTTCAACATTGTTTGGTAGCGATTTTTGACCGTACTGTTTTATTTGTGTCAATCCAGATGCAAAAGAGTTTTGATTTTGATTCTCATATTCATTTTCATTTTCCGATTCTTCATAGCTATGCTCCGAATTAGTTGATTCCTCACCAGACTGTTCTACCTGTTCTTCAGAATCATCATGAGAATATTCATTTCCCTGTTCACAAAAAGTTAGCAATCAAACACTTCTCTTCAATCACAAAATAAAAAAATCGAAAAAAAATAAAATCAATTGACCACATACATCTTGATCTGAATACTCAGTTTTCCTTCGTTTACTTTGTTCATCCTCTTCTTCAATGTCGGCCTCGCGTTTTCTAGTTTTCAAGAACTCATCCAGATCCTCAGGAGGTTCTTCTGCATCAAAAAACATTTCTTGATCGCTTTCCTCCTCCTCCTGTACCGTTTCATTCTTCGTGAATATCACACCAACATTTCTAAGCGCTGTTTCCATTCGCGCAATGGGCTCATATTTGTCTTTTGCCTTTTTAGTGGGGGTGTATTGGAATGTAAATGCCCGACCACCTCTGCTGCCAGATCTGTTTTGCTCGGTTCGTAATTGATGCTGTAGTAGTGCGTTCTTCGCTTTGTCCCGGATGGCGAGCAACCTTTCCGCTGGTGACAGGTCTTCGGCGTCTATACCATTTTTTGCGACCAGTTTGATATTTGGTGAAGCGAGTTGGGCAATTGTACGCGATTTTAGTGGGTTGATCCAGGTTTGAGAAATTAATGATCTTCTTTTACTCGCTAAATCAGATAGATGGGACGACGTTGGGCGACGTGCTAGGTTATGGAGATTGCCTGTATTCTTACCAGGCAGTTGTATTTTCTTGGAACTACTGGCATCGCCGTTATGCATTTTTGTGTATGATGAATTGACTGGAATTTCACGTTGCGACTCGTGGGTGAATTGGTAGTAGTGATTCTTTGGTTGGGCCTGACTTTTTTTTTTTTGGATTGTTATTTTTCTTTGCCGTTGTTGAATGTGCATGTTAATATTTTTCACAAACGAAATTCCATCAAAAAAATAAGGTTGAGCCCTGACCCTTAGACTTGAGAGAACATATTATCTTATATTGTAGTCATCATTGTGTCATCTATTTTATGTAACGTCTTACTAGCTTGTCAATGAATTCAAATGCAATCGAGGTAGGATTATTGCCTATCTAGGATGTTTGTACCACAGGCCTTAATATCTTTGAAGTTACCATGTTTGCACACAGAAGTAATAGGGAAATTTATGACAACTCTCCAAGCCCATAAACTTACTATGACCGATCGATCTATCTATCTCGGATTTTTATTCCTTATTGATCATTAATATTACAATAGTTAACAGAGCAGGTCAAAAGACTCGTTTATATCGAATGTGCAGTAGTTGCACAAACTGTACAATCACTGGAAATGTCTGAGTATCGAATGCTTTCACCCAAATGTGTAAGTAGTTTATAATGTGGTCGATAATATCAACTCATAGCTAGGGTGCAGTAATTCTGTTCTATCAATTCTGTTACATACTGTAAATTTAAAATATCGGATTTATGGTAGACATATAATGCAATCGGATTTTGCGCTTCAAACTGCTCTCTTCAGCAACACTAGGCACCATGAGATGATAATTTGCGTGTCTATTATCCATTACACCACCATAATGCATGCTTAGAGGCTTTCGTGTTTTTAGGTTGAAGTAAGGGAAATTTTATTCCTTTAGATAACCTCGTTACTCCGTATACTTTGGGTGGTGATCGTTTATGGAATTTTGCGAGACAAGGGTGCGTGAAATAGGACTGTCATAACTTATATCGTTGTTGCCAAATGACATTGGTGTCAGGATATTCGAGGAGAATGATTTGAGTAAAATGGAGTAAACTGTATATGGCCACGGTTTGAATGGTCTTGTAAGGTTCATACATCTACACTTGAAAACAAGGATTTCATATTTTGACCTAATCAATTATATCCTTGTAGAGTGAACGTAGACGTTATACAACCCCTTCTAACGTTCAGATCCGGTTGCTATGTTTGAAGAAAAAAAGATCACTTTTCTTCCTAGGGTTGCTTATGCTATTTACCTTAGTTTGCTTTAAGATGTTGAAGGGTCCTTATAACCATTGTAGGACTAGTCGGTGCTTTAAGCTTTTGATAGACCGGATATACCATTCAAATCTCTTTTCATCCCTGAACTCCAGCAACTAATGAATAGCCTTTGCAAGATTGACATCTGTATAAAAGTGTCTTCTAACAACTTGATTTTAATGAAAAATTACACGGTCATGGGGGTATGTGTAAGTCATACAAAGCATCGCATCGTGAGGATTTAAGCAATGGTCGTAGTGGTGAGCATGGTGGACATTCTCACCTAAATACAAATGTCAAAATTAAGATTCTAGCAACTCAGACAAAAAACCAAGAAAGTAAAAATAAAACAGATCCTAAACCTATCAAGGTTTCATTTATCCTTATCGACAGAAATTATCTTGCAAGTTGCAACGTAATTTTTTTGCTATTAGTCAGTTGGCCCCGTCGTAGTGTTTCTCTA
Organism: Geotrichum australiense; assembly: GCA_030563945.1. Classification (NCBI taxonomy): domain Eukaryota; kingdom Fungi; phylum Ascomycota; class Dipodascomycetes; order Dipodascales; family Dipodascaceae; genus Geotrichum; species Geotrichum australiense. The sequence goes on along the minus strand of JAJMKR010000076.1, from coordinate 42,582 downwards.
CTAGCAGCGCTGCCAATACGATAATATTATCATATCGTACGGCATGCTTTGTGTTTTTTACTAGTCTACTATTGTATTAGCAGCGCAGTACAGTATAGTAAACTTATTTCCAGTCAAAGAAGAATTCTCATGCCCTTTTCAGTTCTTGCTTTTCTTTTAGTATGGGGCTATCAGGTCTTTATTTATACCCTTAATTCTGTTTTTATCTCAAGAAAAAAAATAGAAAAATTCTCACTCCTTATTAAACCAACTCTTTTTTTCTTTACATTTACCATTATTACTCATTTTCTGTTCCTCGAAATCATTTATACATATCCATAATATAGATACAACTTTAGTCCATTTGCCTTTTCCACTCTTTGATCTCTACTCTTGAATACCCATAAAACCCACTATAAATCTTATCTTATCAGCCCACGTCCAATCAATAATCAACTTCCGTTCTCAAGTCCCAACTCTTAAACTTTTTTTTTGTTTTTTTCGTCTTCCACTTTCCAAACGCAAAACTCCGGCCGGACCACACGCATAGACATTTTTTTAAGGTGTCATAAGTTCTCTCTCTCTCTCCACAAAACCGAAAGGAAAAAGTTAATTAACCATTTTATTACTACTAGTAAATAATTTCCATTTCTCTTCCCAACTTATTATATATATTGGAATTCAATTCAACCCCTATCCTTTGCTCGCTCGCTTTTTATTTCTCCAGGTATCCAATGGCTGAAAGCGACAACAACAACAGGGCGGCAACCATCCTCGGTGTCATCGGTACCGTACTATGGTGCATCCAGCTCATCCCGCAAATCGTCCGCAACTACCGCGTCAAGAACTGCGAAGGAGTTCCTCCCATCATGATGTTTCTCTGGGCCGCATCAGGCATCCCGTTCGGTGCCTACTTTATTATGATGAAATCCAACATGGCCGTCCAAGTGCAACCGCACATCTTCACCCTCTTTGCCACCATAACCTGGTTCCAGTGCCTGTACTACCCGCCGGTGCAGTGGCCGCGCAAAAAACTATTTGCCCTCGTGGCAGGGGTCTGCGTGCTCTTTGCCGCGATAGAAATTGCCCTTGTCATTCCCATTCGCCCGGTGTACGACCGCGGGACCGAGTGGCCGGTGACGCTTATCGGTGCCATTGCGGCGTTTTTGCTTGCCATTGGGCTGATACCTCCGTACTTTGAGATCTGGAAGCACAAGGGCGAGGTGGTTGGAATCAATTTTATTTTCCTTGGCCTTGACTCTGCCGGCGCCCTGTTTAGTATTTTCTCGCTGGTCGCGCAGGGCGGCGACATTGATATCATGGGAATTGTGCTGTATAGTATCGTTGTGTTTTTGGAGTTTGGAATATTTGCGTGCCAAATTGTGTGGGCACTTACGCATCGACAGGTGTTGAGACAGAGAAGGGCTGAGAGGAAACAGAAAAAAAAGATGAAGGATCAGGAGGATCTTGAGGAGGAGGAAGAGGAGTATATGGAGGAGGCGGCGGGTAATACTATGGAAATAACGAAAGGTGAAAAGAGTGCAGGTGGTGAGAATGGTCTGGCGAGGGAGGTTACGATTGAACGCTCGGGTGAGCTGTCGAGCAGCGATAATAGCCAAGTTATTCATAGAAATCATGCGGAAGGGGAGAACCGATGATGATGATGATGATGGTTATGAGTTTTCGAAGAGAAGTTTGTTTTTATTGGCTTTATTTTAGATGTATTACATGTTGTTGAATATAAGTGTATTTTTGTTTTGTTTATTATTGAAGTGTATATATAATTCCATATAGCATTATCAGTTGATTGTTTAATACCTATTTTTCTTTCATTGAAAAGATGTAGTAGCAATCTGTCAAACCATTTAGCTTTTGTCTTCTAGTCTAATCTAAAAGCATCTTTTTGAGGCTCAAAAAAATTCAAAAAAGAAGGTTTGTCTTTTTTAACAGTTTTGACCGATTATAACCACAAAATCAATCTTTTTTTTCCTTTCATATTTACACACACACCTGTCAACCTCTTTTCCCTTAGAAAATAAAACACATTTTCAAATATTGACAAACATCCGGTTGTACAATGACAAATGTTCATATTATTGCAACTTGCATACTAGTAGCAATAACAATCTTATAAATCTGGTGACGATGGGATGGGTTAAGATAAAAAGCTTAGCTTTCTCGGAAATCGTTGGTTTAGTTGAACCTAATTTAGAAACTATTATCTTTTATTAACGTTATAATATTATAGAATCAAAATCAAAGGTTTTGTATGGTATGTGAATTTGATTAGACCTCTACTATTGCATATAAAACATTCAGAACTGGCAATAAATATCTTTTTCCCTTCACATAATGGTTATCAAATAATACAAGAGACATCACGGTCCTATATAAAGCCTTTCAAAAAGACCTTCTAAGTCCGTATATGAGCAAATTAGGGTATGTGTACAGGGTACACTGTTTGTACACTACACACTATAATTATACTGCTAAAAACCTCATCCATACATACAGTACTGTAGAAAATAAATGAACCTTTTTGGCATGTGAAAAAAGACAAGAGTGAAAAGCTCTTTCTATTTTGTTGGGGGAAAGTTTTCAAACTATTTATATTTTATTATTTTTGTTCTTTCATTTCGTGAATGGATAGGATATTGTTGGTTTTGTGTATTGGAAGATTGGAATTGTGAGTTGGATAAGGTGTAGTGTATGTTATGTGTTGATTTGGTTGTGAATGTTTGCGATGATGGAAATGGTGCGTGGTTCTGGACTTGTAATATCGTTCATATTTCATGTTCTATAGTATTATAAGAAGAGTCTGGAATCCGGACGCGTAGTCAGGTTGAGAATAAGAATATGTTATGGTTGTTACTTAGTTCTACCTTGGTCGTTTTGATCTCAGTTTTCGCGTAGTGTACTGACCATTATATTTTGAACAAGTACTGTTTGATTCAGACTTTTTCGGTTGTTAACTGTAACAATGTTAGTTACTAGGCTTTACTTTGTACACACCATATTGTAACATCATACTATTCAGAAAAGAAGAGCTATGTAGTCTGAATGAACTGTTTTCCACATATGATATCGCAATTTCAAACAAGATACAAACTGTTATACTATCTGTCACCTAAATACCAAAAGTACAATATGTTACGAAATATTCCATTAATCCACTTAAGAGTTTCCAATTCTGCTGATATCTCAATAATCAAACAAGTCTTTCCATCAGACCATCTTCAACTAGTGTAACCTCATACATATCTATATCGTACTGTACATCTGTACAGGCAAATGTTTAGGATTGCAATCCAAAAGTAGTCACTACACACCAAAAATCTCTTTTATATCATTGACCATATCTCTAGGCATACTTATCCCTCATCAAACAAGGAAATGATTGACCGCGTTTCATGTCAATGTAAATTTACAAAACAAGTGATACCAAAGCTCTTTACAAGTAATCAAACGCCTGCCAATATCTAACGTTTAACAGTACAACAAATTTTGGTCATATTCGTCAAGTTCGCCAACTTCCAGTGGCAAACTGCATTCGTTTCGATATATCGTACTGTGATAACGTTAAACGTAATTTTTGGCCACTTGTTCTTGCAAGAACAATACACGGTGTAAACAGTTTTTGAAAGATTCGTCTAACATATATTTCAGTCCAGAGTTAAAGGTGTGGCTAAGCTGATTGTATGCCTATGTGTACGCTTGTTAGTGTAGGTAGATGACTTTTTATATTTATTTCTTTGTCTTGTGAAATCATAATTACTATCTTGGTTACTGGAAGGTGAAATAAAACTCAAAGCGAATATGTGTTATGGACGTTTGGGATGGAGTGAATTTATGAATCGTTTGTTAATATGATGTTAGTTGATTTTATTGATGATTGTCAAGGTATTCACTTTTTTTGTAAATTTACTTTGGCATGAAACACAGTTGTTCATGATTTTCTTGTTATATGAGGGATAGGTGTGCCTAGTGATACGATCAATGATATAAGAAAGATTTTTGGTGTGCAGTAGAATGAAGTTGTTTTAATCAAATTAAAGGATCAAGGTTGTCATATAAGATAATAAAAATTGGTAGAAGATCTGTATAAAACCTATTCATTCATTATAGGCGTCTGTTTAATTGATATAAATAGACATCTATATTGATTGCATTCTTACTTATGGTTATAGATATACTCGTGTACACCAACAAATGCCAAACAGAAAAGAAAACAAACACTCACATAAATTCATTAACGTTAATACACAGTTTTAAATACTACTAAACAGAAACAACAACAGTCATCTTTTAACCAATAAATACTCCCACTAAACTCCTCTTTCACAGCTTCCCAGCCACGCCCAGGCCCAGTTTCTTTTCGACAACCATTCTTGCGACACTGGCATACTCCTTGAGCGCGTCTTCGGCCGACATGCCCTGCAACTTCTTCCACTCTTCCCAGCGGTCGATTCCAAGCACGTCAAATTTGGGCGGTCTGAGGATTTTGCAGTCGCCGCGTGTGGCCTGCGCTTCCAGAGCGTACAGGCGGATGGATTCAGGGTTCCCGGTGAGAAAAGGAATCTTGCTGATTTCGGAGCGCAGGCGCTGGAACTCGGTTTGTGTGGCGGCGGTGATGGTGGTGGCGGCAGAAACAGATGGCATGGTTACTTTGTGATGATAAAAAGAAGACTGTATTTGGAAATGAGATTTTGGATTGATAAATGTCTTGGAGAGTTGGAATAAAAATTAGACAACTCGTAGAGGGCAAAAGATGGTGGTAATAAAAGGTGCTATGGGCTTGCTATTTTTTTATATTTTGTTTTGATTGTATTCGTGTGATAGTGTGTTGATATTCTTTTTATGAGTGCTGGTTGAGGGTTGACGACAAACTTCCAAATTATGCAGATTATAATGATGATGATGGTTTTTAGTAGGAGGAAAACAAGAAAGAAACGGATAGTCGACAAGGGGCATGTTCGAGTATTTATAGTCGAGCGTAGATCAGGGACAACGTGTAGTTTGATTGGTCATTGACATCATGATATTAGTGACCCCTCTTTGGATGTGTATGTGTACAGTGATAATAATAATAATATGATGTTGCTAAAGTCCATGGCGATAGTGTTGGTTGATTGCTCTAAGTCCGATCTGACCTACACATTGTATAATACTGTACAGTATGCAGCACAACTAATCATCATCATTAAAAAATGATGAAAAAATAAAAATAAAAAATGTGGGGAAATGAAATTGGGGCTTGATGATGTGACTTGACATAGCCGTGTGTGCGCTTTGGATTGATGATGTAACGTTGCTGAATTGAATTGAATTCAACTGTGACATGGACATATGTTCTAGATAAAAACCCACAGAAATGACCTTGTCTTGTTTTGTAGATTAGTTAAGATCTTGCCACAAACTGAAGGGATGATGACACTGTATACTGTGTGATGCTGCTGTTCACAGTCTTGTCCAACATAGAATATGAACTTCAGCAGCAACAATGATTATAACCATTCCATCTCATTAGGTTAATAAAATTGCGTTTTGTTAATTTCCACGAATAGAAAATAAACACAGAAAACGCTTTTTACTTTTATAGATTGATTAGTTTTTAAATTTATCTCAGAAAACATTTGTGTACGTAGCATATCAATACAAAGACTCTCGGAAGAATAGTACAGAAAAGGGTCCCTTATAGTCCCATCAATTCAAAATAAACAAACTTTGTTATCCTCTCCTACATGTGCTCAAAAGCTGTATACAATAAGTACAGAACCCTCAACTTCGATCCGAGAACCACATTAACCTCTTTAAAGAAAATATTCTTAAGTCTTTGAACACATCACACAATGTCAGAAAAACAGAGAAAGGGAAAGAGAAAGAGAGAGGGGGAGTTGAAATGGAAGTGAGGAACAAAACCCCCCGCTCCTTGACCAATGAAATTAAATTCCGTGAAAATGAGGCACGCACCGTGGTGGTGTGAATTATCCGGACGGATTAAGCCAATGTGACGTTTGGCTGTCTAACCCTGAATTTTTGTTTGTTTGTTTTCATCATCAATCAAAATCAAGCAATCAATCAATCTATAACACGTTGATCAATCAGATGAATATTGCAGTCTTTATCTCATTCAAAGGGTTCTGATCTGACTGTGATGGATATTATCATATCGATAGATCTTTAGAGTAGCAACCCTCACAGTTAAATTTGTTCTTTACAATACGGAGCCATACAAAATAAAATAACTGTACTGTACGTAACATACTTAGCTTAGCTTCCTCACTTGAAATATTTCCGTACAAGCGTGCAAGTATGCCATTTGAGCGTAAGGCTGACTGTATAAATCGTTTGCTTTGATTTAACACCCATTGCAGAAATTATCCCCTCCACGTGCTGATGCAGCTAAAAATTGTAGTTTCTCCGCTCGATAAAGTGGCTACGAGTTCATGTCATTTGTTTTATGATATGATTAATGATATAGGCAGGTGCACGTACTTTACACTAAGTGAATAGTGGATAGTTGGCATAGTAGTGATAGTTGAGTGTAATAGTAAGCTGTTACATTCAAATGATAGTGGAAATGATAGACAGGCTCAATGGCAACTGTACTTTTGATTGCTTACAACTTCAGTCTCTAAATCTACAAAGCCCACTTCCAAAGGAAACTCCAGTTATAGGTACAGGCCACAACTCTTTCATCAAACCTACAAGATGTACAACTTAAGGTGCCAATAGAAATTTTATGGCTGATACAATAGATGATATCTCTACAGAACTTGGTACGTTAAACCTACTGAATGACGCTATTATGACAGATATCCATCCGAGTTAAGACTTCTAGTCAAAGGTTCTTTATCCCTTGGTATATACACTAATTGTGTGCCACATTTTGTGCTCTCAATGTTTAATACACAATCAACACATACCTGTTGTACTTTTGTTTGTGTTCCATGAATGACTGCACAAGTAAAAAGAAGTATTACATGCGTTATTAGTTATTACTTGTGATTGAGATCTAATACCATAGATTGTCTACAATTAAAAACGGGGGTTTATGTACATAAAAATATGCTGAAAGACCGAAATATTCTGTAGTCTTTCACCAACCTAACTAGAAGAAACGGAGTTTCAAACAGTAGATACAGCATCAGTTATCAAAACAGGCCTGTTAACTAGTATACTTGGAAATTACTGGAATGAAGCCTTTTTCTGAAAACAGCAAAAACAAAAGACACATTACTCCTGAATTTTTTTTTTCCTTTATATAGTCAAACATATGGTACATAGAATTTATAAGAGAAGAAGACCTCCCTTTATGTGCGTATTTGGCGCTACATACTATATATAAACAAGTGCTCATAAGTAGACGCGTTTATTGCACGATATTCAGCGAGTTCAGGTTTTTGTAGGGGTACATATTGCTATGATACTGTACAACTCTTCAGAACATTCGTGTTGATTGTAATTCAAATTGTTGGTCAACCTATATCCAACAGTCTTTTTTCATGCAAAGATATACTGTTTTTTCATCACTTTCTTGTTATGATAGTACCTTAATTTTCTTCAGTTGATTGACACCAAATACCTTTTCTAAGCTAATAATGTGCTTATTGAAACTGTCTTGGCTAAATTTCCTTCTGTTACTACTAAACCCCCAGGTTTCAGGTTGTTCAGAAAGGGGAAATCTGTCAAATGTAGACCAAAATAAACTACTAAGACGTGAGTATTGACGGCAGAACTTCCTAAGCTACTCAGTTACTAACTTACACTGTATATAAACCAATTACTTTCCCAGCTTTATTTTTCCAGCTGTCTCATTCATTTATTGATATTTTATCAATTTCATCTGATTATTATTAAAAAGATTTTATTGTGGTGTACTGAAGACTGAGATTCTTCTTATTTTCTACTTATTATGGCAAGAAGAGTGTGAGCCAATCAGTACCAATTGCATTATTTCAAAACAGACATTAATCAGCGAATAACCATCTACAAATACTAATGTCAGTCGATAGTTAATAAACAATATAACTGGTATCATAATGGCTAAAAATGAGCTTTGTGATTAACTAGTGTTTATATAATTGAAAAGTGGTTAAGCAAGAATATGGAAGTTTCTATATTTCCCTATAATATAACTTTTATGAAAAAACACTCAGTTCTGACAATATCAACTTATCAACACCATTGTTCAATCCAAATATGTAAAAAATCCTCTTAGCCCGGGAGTTGACGTGCAGGATTACCATTCTGGGCGGATATCCCACAAGGCTTTACAATCTAGTCTTTTATCGCCCACATAAAAACATTGCAATTGATATCTTATATAAATCAGGAAAATAAAAGAATTGACCTCTATCTACTCATAACACAAATCTAGAGTTAAGCAGTATAGTCATTTCTAGATATTTCAGACAAGAAATTTGTTTGTACAGTATGTACACTTTGTTTGTTGTCGGGGTTTATTGAAAGTCATATCGTAAAGTTGTAGATTTTGTAAAATCTACAACATTTTGACTGGCACAAGACTACTTATTTAGGCTATGGGTATATCTAAAGAACTGTTGTACGTCAATTTATAGCAACATTAATCTTTTGATATTTTAAAATACCAATATAAAGGACTAATATATGAAAATCAGACTTATATTAACATGACATTTTTGCGGTATTGGTGACTGTGCTCCAATGAACCTCATGTTCAAATAAAACTGCTGCCCTGATAAATCAAAGTGCGATCTAGGTTGCGAATTAAATTAGACCGTTGATTCTAGTACAAAGCTTTTCAGTTGTTTAAGCCTAGAATGATATGCCATTTTTCTCAGGACATACAAGAAAATTTTGAAACTACTCTAGTAGCTGTCTGATCATCTTTTTGAAACATAAATCAGTTTTAATGTAGTTGTCAAGATATAAAAACCAGTTTTGTAGTCGTAACATATTATATTGTACCATAAACAGGATATTTGAACGGGTTTCATAACGAAGAAGAATGCAACAAAATTGAAGCTTTAAGCCCGTTAAAAGTAACACTGACTAGAAGCTCGTTGTGTTTTTAATTAGTGAAAAAGTAAAACAATCATGAGGGTTGACATTATCTCGTGCACACAGTCTGAGCTATGACATTATCTGTCTATTGTAGATTCATATAGATCATTAACAAGTTCTGATGTTTTATTACTCGTGTTTTGTGAATACTCAAACCAGCTTTTTCTAAAATTACAGTGCAAACATTTATTCTACCCACCCCGGTGTGTAAAGCGTATAAAGCAGGAGCCCTTGATTGTTAATTCATTTTTTCTAGATATGGAAGTTATTAGTATCTTTTGTGTAGATGGATATTTATTTATATTTCCAGAAAGTAATTATAACGGTATCCAACTTAAAATCGATCTCTAGTCTTATAACTGAGATTAATGGCGTTCAATTAAGAAAGTATGTAAGAGGTTCTTTTGGAGATACCAATTTATTGCAGATTATACTAGATATTAACAATGAAATATATACAGTATAGTGGCGTGTAAAAGAATTCATTATATCAACAACGTCGAAATAATTCTGTTTTAGATTGAAAACTGCATCGAAACACCTGCCTATCCAAAAAAATTTAATGGCCTTGCTTCTACGACATCCAAATCGAAGAAAAAACATGCCCTAGAAACCGGCGCCTGCTACGAATTTCAAATATGAAATCTTTCGTACCGTGCAACACCAAAACTTGTAGACAGCAACAATGGTCACTATTTTGGCCAACTAGACACAAAAAAAAGCTGATTGAATCACGAATTGATCAGTGTTTAGGCGACACCTTCCCGTTAATGTCAATCACGTTCTGTACCCTATCCTTCATGCCATCAATAAGTTTCTGGAAAAATTCAGGTGGAATCGCCTCCCATGCCTTTGTGACTTTCTCCAATACAAAGTCAAAGTCGCAATTCACAAAATTTGGTCTATTCAGGTTCTTTTTTAGGGCTTCCCACATTTCCACGGTAGGATTGAGATCCGGAGAAAGAGATGGGAAGGGTAATGTTTCAATTTTGTTTTCTTCCAAATATTGTCTTGTTTTCTTACCTCTGTGCGCCGGGGCCATGTTATGCTGCAGTATCAATTTTGTGCCATCACCGAGCGTGGACTCGATTTTTTCTTTGAATGGGGCCCAAACCGTTTTTAAGACTTCAATGTATTTTTCCTGAGTCATTCCTCTGTCAACTGCAACAATCGGGCCTTTATGGGTACCACAAAAGCATGCCCAAAACGTAATCATCTCCATTGGGTGGTTCTTTTCTTTAACCAAAAGATGAGGATTGCGCCGTAACGCGTCTTTGGTCACAATGTATTGTACATTGGCACCCGGTTCCAATTGAAACGTAATTTCGTCACAGAAAATCACTTTCGACCAGTCCTCCGCCGTCCAGTCTTTATATTTTGCCGCAAAGTCCAACCGTTGCTGTATCGTGTTGTTCACATTTTTGGGGAGAGGTCTAGGTGTAGTTAGACTTAATCCTCTTTTCCTAAGACCCTGTTGTATGTATTCTGCCGTGCATTCGTAACCGTTATCAAGGAAACGTCGCTGTAATTCTTTTATGGTGGCGGGCTTTTTATCTCTACGTTGTATCACGTAGTCAGTAATTTCGCGCCAAAAATCTTCGCTGACCTGGGGTTCCTCTGATTCCTCACGTTCATCTAACTCAACCATCAGAGCTCTATTATAGTTTAACAGCTCAGTGTGTACGTCTATAAGCTCCTTTACCTCTTTGTACGGTAATTTAACCTCTTTGGCGATTTCCTTAGCGCTCATTCCGCGATCGTGTAATGGGAATACCTGAGCCCTGCGTTCTGTAACACTAAGTTCCATGGGATTCTCCTTGGGATTCTCCTCGGTTCCAGGCTTTGCCTGCTGTTTCTGCTGTTTCTGCTGTTTCTTTTTAGCTGGTGCCATATTGCGCTCTCTCTCTTGCACTTGATTAAATTGAGCTAGATACTTTATGGGTGCCTAAAGAAAGATAGTGTAGCAAAAAAAAAGGCAATCACACAGTGAGTTTTACTAGAATTCGATATTTTTCGATATCTTGAGTATTGGAGATTCTCTAAAAGTTGGGATAGAGTACGGCTCAATTTTGTTTCACAAGTAACGCAGGTCACCGCCGCATGTACCGTACAGCAATTTCAAAAAAAATGAAAGTCAAAAGCTTAAAGTTTATAGTCTAAATTTCAATCTTTCATGAATCAATAAGATGTTCCCTTGAAAGTAAGTTACCAGTAGTAGCAACATTAAAAATGATGATGACCTATTTATTGCTTTTACAATGACAGCATACTGTAGTATGCTTTGTTGATTTGATAAACAGATCGTGTCTAATCATCCAATAAAAGTAGGTAACTTTGTCAAGAAGCAGGACAATAAGCTTAATGATCTCGAAGTCAGTAAGTTCGTTGATGATTTGGTACCATGTTACATGAAATTCAAATAGTCAAAACAAGAGGTAGCTTTCATTGATAAAACTGACAATAAAGATAATGTATACTGGTCTATTTAGACCTAGTTCATTCAAGCTTCGCTAGTTCCAGTACAATCAAAAAATGCATTTAGACAAATTTATTCTGTGTTTTTTGTTGTATATTAAGCGGTTGTGAATTTTTGAAAAGACTCAAACGAAATTGAAGAAGTCGCCCAAACTCCACAAACAAAGCACACAGTGATTCAAGTAATTACGGTAAACATCTTTTGTATCTGGTCATGATTATGCGAAATATCAACCTCTTTTGTGACCCGTGTTCTTGCCGTCGAGACATATATTAGGCATATGATTTGGAAGATTACGCCTCATGGTCGTGAAAGATTTTAAAGCAAAACCTTGGTTCATTCAAGATTGAAAGTATTTTGCTTGTATAGAGGGCCTATTGACATTCTAGAGTTTTTCAATCATCTTGAATGTGTTTGCTTCAACGTTACTTATGGATACTAGTTTGAAATGGCCATAGAATACTTTCTACGAATGTGGCATATTTCAAGATAATAAAACAATATTGAAACTGCTATCTATATTGATGATCGAAAACTTGAGATATATTGTAGAGATATGTATACAATACAGTATATTCAGTTTGTTGAGAAAGCGTGTAAGTTTACATACAAATTATTTCAATCAACACCAATTTTGATTGCCGCTGACACTATCACCGATGCTGTAATCAAATTTATATTGATTCATTACCTGTTTCACTTCGATTCAAAAGCCGTACTATACATTCTTAGACATTACATTGCTTAGCTGTGCTTTAAAGTTCCTACATTCTAATCGTGATCAGCAAGGTTCAAAAATCAACTGATTACTTTAGGCACACCTCAGTTATCGAGATGGCAGGAACACCCTTTTCTTGTGCCTTTTGATTCGGCAAAGTAAAGAACGCAACTCATTTACAATGGCGTTAAAATCTCGTGATATTGAAATACTCGCACCAACTCCGGGGTACGAATACTTATTGTCACTGCCGAAGTCATCAGGTCAAAATCATTCAAGTCGAATCGTGACCTGAATGCCCAAATTGGTATGATGACTGTCTACTGGTAGTGGTGGGTCACAACAACCACCCACAATTACCGTTTATTAAGATGCCAACTGGAAGCGAAGACGTTGGTATGCCGGCTGGTGTGTTGATATAAGCATTAGTGTTGTCAGAACGAAGATCTCAAAGCACTCTTTCGTTATGTTTTTCAACCTTCCGTTCTTGAAGGAAAACGGAGCTTGGTGGATGGAATGGAATGGAACAAGCTTAAACCAAATTGTGAGCTGACAACTGCCACAAGTTTTTAAAGATATTTTTGCCACTACTGGTATTACGATTTTGTTTATTGAAACTATATTAGATTCTGTACTATAATACAACCATTGCAATTACTACTATAGCTGCTACTTTACGATCTATAAATCACAACTTAGTGATGACTTTGACGAGTATACTTGGAGGTATATAACTATCTAAAAGTAAATACACACCCAAATTTATTTATAAATGTTTGCTAAATGCTGCATCAACATGTCAAGAAGTACTGATGCATCTGATACTCCGCAGTGCCGTTAGCTTCCGTGGACAAACAACACCTACATACCCGATCACACACTGAGAGAGAAGAAACAATAAACAAAAAATATTGGTGGTTGACATTGCTTCCTTTCACCTTTGGGTTGGATCTAAGATGGATCTTCTCCAGTTTGGGACAAATCATGATAGCCAATGTTGGATTCAAACAAATATCTGTAATCGAGCAAAATAAAGAAGTAAGCTAGGAATGTTAATCGCGCCTTGATTTTTGGACGGTTTAGAATCTCCATCCAAAAGTTTTATTGATTGAATGCCTCTTACAGTGCTAGATTAGTATTCTTTTAAACTTTGATCAAACATATTTCCTGCGTCGACGGTTTAGCTTGTTTGTACGCAATGTGGTCGCGTTCGTTCTGGCACTAAATCTACAGTATGGATGTATGTTTTTTCCGTTTCTCTTCTCTTCGAGAACTCCAAATAGAAGAAACTGCAACAACTTAATCTACATTGTATAAACTAACCTCGACTTGATATAAATTTACTAGCAGGGATACTTAAAACATTTTAATTCAACGCTACCGTCAACCCTGCGCATCAAATTCATATCACGGTATTTATTCCAGATGTAGATTTCAAAAATCAAATTCCTACGCAGTAATACAGACTAAATTTCATCGTTAGTTTCTTGAAAAGCGAAAATATTGATTACTTTCGCTATTCTGTTGCCTTCACTTCTCCATATACCCACTTTTCAATGGGTCATATTTCCGCCCCAATCTATCCACTATCCACTTTTTGTTCTCCACATTGCATATACCTGGAAAAATGGATAACTGTTTTAACGAATAAGCTCCCAGATCTAAAGTCTATTACATCTATGCTCTAATGTGAAACAGATCTAAATATACATTAGATAGGCTGTTCTATATTCACATGAACTCAGGGTACTTGGCTCATTTAATTCTTCTTTTTGTCATGGTCATCACAAAATTGATTAAAGTCTATTGCGTTGAGCTTTATCGGGAACTCAAATAAATTTACAATAACTGGCTGGTTAGCTTCACACCGGACACTCACCACAGTATTTAGATCTAGTTAATAAGACTATAATAACAGCCTCTTATAGCTACAATCTATGTATTGTAAATTTACAAGTAGTTGCTACATGTTGTTCAGATTTCATTCAACATCCTATTGGTCGGTAGAAACCATGGTGCTCTGAAACACTAGACAGAACTAGTACACAGACCTAAAGCATCACTTCAGTTATGGCCAAAACTAGCCCACTGTGCTTCAAATTCTTCGAGACCTGCCAAATAAGAACTAAGCAGAAACCACTCTTCTCAATTTAAAATAGTCTTCAACCAAATCCAGCTAGAAACACTCAGCCGCCTCCATCTATTTTTAATCCCCCTCTTTCACGTCAACTGTCGAGTTACCAGTCTAGCGGGTCCATGGAAACTATGACTAAATAAATCGCAAGAAACAACACATTATTAAGTAAATTCTAACTGTATTCGCTGGGTGAGTTCTAGCCGTCACGCGATTAGAGAGGGTTGTTATCCGTACGTTTGTGCTATTATCAAATTCTGGTTTGTTTATTTTCGTCACCCTATATTTTACGCCGCGATAGATTACTTTTATCGATTAAGAGAAAATCCAAATAACTCAAGGTGGCTTGTTTCTGAGTTTGTATACCTTGTATACGCACAATTCTATGATCCATGTTGCAAAAGCATATCGATATATTGTATTGTAGAAGAATATATTTTGTTCAATCATTCATAATTGATTGAACTTTCCATGTCAAATATCAAACGGAAAGTGTCTTTGTTTATACTAATATGGTTGTTGGTGAGAGTTATTACTGTAAGTAGCATGAAATGGAAAATAACCAATAGTAGCAGCATTCGAAAGATACTAAAAATTAGGCTTGTTACAGATAGAAACAAGATTAGTCTAGCTTCAAAGTCTTGTAAAAGAAGACTGCAAGATATATATACGTAAGATTTGGGATTGATGGTGTAGCTGTAACCTATGCTCTCTCTCTCTAACAAGTTCAAAAGATGCTTGTCTGGTTCTTACTCTGGAAACAGGAGAGAATATGAAACGATAGTCTCAACTATTACTTTACTCGTGGTTCCATGCTGTTAACATTTGAGTTAAACTTGCGAAATAACAACTATAACAGACGCAATAAATTACATAGAAAACTTCCAATCAAAAGGTGCTATATCTTTGTTCATTTTGTAAACTATTAATATACGTTGATCTCACAATATTCAAGTGCACACTCAGCTTAGAAGTTTTGTGCATTCCCTGAAAAGATCTTTTATAGTGAATTCAGTCACAACTGAGCGCCCAATAAATCTAGTGCAAATCACTATGAAAATTTAACAAACATCGAGTTTACTCTACTGTCACTAATTGTACCGAGACTAAACTTTACAATTTCATATCACCTCACTACTATACCGCATTGTTTGAGTCAAACTCTTAGTGAACGCACGTATAGTAGATATATTTACCGACTACTTGATAGAGTGTAATTTGAAGATTTCAACTGTTTCTTAAGCGCTAACAGTCGTTTAACGACAAACCTTCACTATAACAAATAGGGGCATACAGAAGTCTGCAATTACTTGTCTCGGCTATTTATTCGTTAACGCTTTTTCTGATTGTTCTGAACTCGGTTAGTATTTTCTTGGTATATTAGCAGATGTTGAGGAAGTTTGCACTTTTTTTGCAAGCATCTGTGCGCGATTTCAAAGTCTTGTTGACAAAGCTGATGGCAGAACTGTTGGAAACGAGTTGAGGATATATAAAAGGTTACACGCGTAATTCTATTTTTTTCAGAACGAGCTTTAACTGAATACTTTATATCAGTAATTCTCCTTTAGAGTGATTTAAAAGTAACATACAAACACCAACAGTTATACAGTACCTATTTAGATTTACGATTAGTTTAACAAAAGCGTGTGAAAAATCATACAGCAAATAGTGCATAGATAAATTTGAGAAGATATGGTCAAAGATGAGATAGAACCCACCAAAAATATCAGGACTGAGCCTCCATCGTGTTATTTATCATCTGGGCACTGATTTAATGGGAGCAGGATACATCTAAAGTCTGTCCCTTTTTCTTAAGTGTTGAGTAGTTTCAATCTCAGCGGCTACTTAAATAATATCTGTGTTTTGTTTAAGCACAAGTGCTGACAAAAACCCATCAGTTAAACAAATGACTGAGCTATATTTTCAGTCTTCAGTTATACAAGTACACAGTTAAAGCATCAAAAACAAGTCATCATATAACATTACATTTGTAGAAAAAATAAAATATTCACCTAAATAATCTTGAGATGGTGCTTTGATCTTGATTGCCTTGCTGTGGTTTCTGTTTGTCTTAACTTATATATAGGCATTTGAAGCTTTAGTTCTGCTATTTCAGCTCTGGTTTTAGCCTTGATTGTGTCTCAGTCCAAGTGCTTAGGATACGTTCACGAACAATAAACTAACTTTTAAATCAACTAAAATGTAAAAGGGCTTCACAGGTGTATATATATTTACAAGTTTCATTGAGGACTGTCGTAGTTCATTAGAAATAGTAGATATGAAAGATATCCAAAGTATAGCCCAAAGAAGATTGATAATCACGATAACTTGTTAGACGGATATTTACCTGGTTTTCCTTAAATTACCTCTGCAAATAAACCGACAAACACGGTCTCTACTAAACACCAAACATTTTAATATACTTGATTTTTTGTCAGGTCCCTTTGTGTTGAGTTGTAGATAATGTTTTATATTGAAATGTTATTGCTTATTGCTCTTCAATAATAATGGAATTTTTTCTATTATGTAAATGTTAGAGACCCCCATCAATGATATCAATACAACCGAAGATTCATGTGCAATTTATACATGTAATTGGCAAAAAAAGAACTGGCTTCTGTTTTGTAAAAATTCTTGACTTATTAACAATGTTAAACCAATTTTGATAGGCTATATATATTGGGCAAGACCGTGAAACACCTTCCTAAAACAATTCATCTATGGTACCCTGGCTTTTATCAGATACGATTTTTCCACTTTAGCCCGTAAAATTATAATCAAGTTGACATTAATGACGAGCCAAAGTTACAGTTAATTCCAAGATCTGCTGCCATTTTACATATAACATTCGAATTACTTTCGATTTTTTTTAATACTCTTTGCAAACAGCTAAAGTGCGAGAAACACTTCTTGTTTTTGCCAATCTTTACTACCTTCACTCAGACAGCTCATATACCGGATGCACAGAGGCAACACAATTCTAACGCATATTCCAGTGTTACAAGCACATTTCAAGTTTATCAGAAAGTATGGAATTTTCTATGATATGTTCAAATGCCTTACAAGCATAGACCTCCTACTGTTACAGCAGCATCAACTGAAAACAACACTGGAGTTGATGGAAATATACACACACATTCACGTCAAATCGTCTTTGTGAATATAGAGAGTATAGTGTTAGTTATTAAAAAACCTCCTACATCTCAATAATAAAACTATCTTACATTAAGAATGACCTAGTTAGCAACGATTCAAAAAATCTTTAGACCTGATACATCAGAGATATGCATTTCACCTTTGACGGATATCAGTGGCTTTAGACTTCTTTATATATATCCCACAATAAGAATGTCCCTGAAAAGCCAAAACCTGAATGTTAAAATAGCATATAATAACTGCTTTTAGAAGCACCAGGTGTTGTAAAATAGATTTAGATTGTTAGATATTTTCAGGTTTAGCTAGGGTCAATATCGATGAATCAAGTCTACTACTCATAGGTCAATAAACTTTATATTTTCTTGTTCTTACTTTTGTAACTTGTTACATTGACTATTAATCTCAACCCTTACCTGGAACCAGTCCTTGTCTACTACTCCAGATACTTGCCTCGCTTTCACCATCTGATATTGTAATATAGCCCCACCGTCAGTTATTGAATCGAACATAATACACCTGCATATTAGCGTAATGGAAGAGTCGAAATACATTCAGGTTGATAACATATCTACAAAGCCTTCGGAGCAAAAGCTTGTGCTGCATCCACTACCGCTTCTAAGCATATCCGATTACTGCTCCAGGTTCAAAAATGTCAATTCACCATGTAAGTGTTAATTTCAATCTATATGCCAAAATTAGTCTGCATTTACTGACATTCTGCTTTGTGCTGGACTAGTGGCTGGAGGGCTGTTAGGGATCAGATCTTATACAGAAACAATTGTTCATGTTGCATTCGAATTGGTACAAAGCAATGGCACATTTGACGAAGTCTACTTACAAAAAAAGCTAGAGCTTTACGCCCAAACCTTTCCAGACTACTCGCTGGTCGGATGGTTTCAGATCACACCCAGTATTCTCATGCCTAATACGTCCACACCACTATTACATTCCCAAATTTCAAACGTTACAGTCGATCCAGTATACATGGTAATGAGTCCATGGATTCCCACGGAAGACCTACCGCTCAATGCATTTGAGCTCATCGGAGGGTTATGGTCACCACTCACTGTTCGAATTGAGACTGGAGAAGCAGAACGAATTGCACTAGATGATCTAGTCAAAACCAGTGACTCGCATGTGGGGCTCCAACTCAGTGCTGTCAAGATGTTCCAGAAGAAACTGAAAGTTGTTTTACAGTACGTTCGCGACGTTAAAGAAGGCAGAATAGAAACATCGGACTGGGAGATTCTACGGGAGATCAATTGCTTTTGTATGAAGCTGGAAAAGGCGAGGCCAAAGGACCTGGAGTCTGAGCTGGAGGCGTTGGTGGTTGGGGTGTTGGCTGTGGTAATGCACGGCGAATCAAGAAAGCTGGAGTCTAATGAGAAATGGATCGCTATTAAGTCGGGTATTAGTAAGAGGAAACGCTCTAAGGTTTATACACTTAAGGGCAAAATAACGGAAACATCTTAATGAATAGATAGGGGATTGTTAGGCTAGACCACATTTTAATATTTTTATTCGCTGATAACGTATACTTTGCTACAAGCCATTGCATTTATAATTCTAACTAGCAGTTTTAACTGCTAGTATTCTAATAACAAAGTCGAGGGATCTTGTTTTTCATGTGTCTCTACTGCTATTACTAATAGTATAAGTCGTAACGGCTATTTGATTGTCGTTATAAGAATGCAAGCGTACTTGCATTTGTAGAATGGGCAGTTAGCTTTTTGCTCGCGACGACCCAGACTTTGAAACAAATGATACTACTGACATTCAATATGCACAAAAACCTACTGAGGCTGATTTCGTCATACAATTGTAGGATATAATGCAATATATACAGAGTGCTACCCTTGACTACTGATTGTGTGTCAGTGTGTGTATAAGTAATATTTAGTATGGCTAACGTTTTAATCAGTAGACTTGATCATTTTATCAGAAACAGGTTTATCGTGCATCAAGGAAATAAGCAAGTTTCAAACATCACCAAATCTGATGTGTATAAGCAATCTAAAACCTCCTCAATTTTCAGCTATTGAAGCTCCATATCAACTGTTTTCTTATAGGATCATTGTGAGTGGCGGATTAACGGTGACAATAAGATATTTAAAAAAACATTATCGGTAGTACTTAACCTACACAGAAACCCGTTTATTGGGCTTATTCAATATATCATAAATGGTCTTTCTACCTTGTTTTGTTCTTGTTCAATTGCAACGCTTGTTGTAGCAAGTTAGATTTGGACAGTCATGATGTGCGTTCAATAAATCTGACAAATTGCCACAGTTTACTGCAACTGCCAAATATTTTGTATAAATATGTGTGTTGCCACTTATGTGACTTATTTTGACTCCAACTCACTTCCCTTTTTGCTCTCTGTTATTCCTTATTTTGGAACACTCAACTGCCGTGAATTATTTATTACTCTCTTTTATTTATGTATATTTATGTTCTGTCAAAGGTCCAATTCACTGATTCTTGTGTACACTTAAATGCTATTGAGAGCACACAATCACATTTGGGTAGATCAGAATGTTTACAGCAGTAGCATCCGTTACATACAGTACACAACTATTGGGGAAAATGAGACTTTTTTGATCAGGAAATTGTAATCCTGCAATATGCCACTAAAGCCAGATTCAGACAAATCCATGACCAGAAGTTGGTATCAGATATATGACAATACTTAAAATCATTGATCGTATTACACTCTATTAAATGATTTCTGCAGTAATGCACTATGGAATATTCTAGTATAGATGTTCAGTGATATCTAGATCTTACTTTTGATTGTGAAGCAATCATGTTGGTTAAAAAATATCTTGCGACATCAAAATTTAATTGACAATTAGCTTAATTTGACTGATTTTTACGGTAATTATCTTCAATCGTTTCAATGGCAGTACCCAAATCATTTTTCCATTTTTCAAACAAAATCTCAGGTCACCTTCCCCACACAAGAACCGTTAACTTCATACGCACTATACTTTCCAACTGACAACAACATTATGCAGAAATGTTTTGAGCAACTTCCATCTCACACCCTCAACAATAGCCTATCCATCATTCATAATAATATCTTGTGTTTTGATCTTTTGGGCATGCTGCTTGTTTTCACGAATGCGCATTTCTCTTTTGGACCTGATATCTGTACCCTCCACATGTGCACAATATAAGTCACTATTCTTGATTCTGATGTGATTGTAATCACTTTTGAGCCAACAATCTGTACCTGTTCTCACAACGCGCTGCATAGTACATGGATTGCATCTACTCATACAGCTATAATCTGGATTAAAGAGCCGGTTTAGAGTTGATTGATTGTCCCAATATATGTTTTTTCTCAATCGTACTTGGTATTGGTGAATATATGCAATAAGTCCAATAAAAACTGCTAAATATGAAATATTGATATGGGCAATTCGTACTTTTTTATTCATTAAACTTTTCAAGTACACTTTAGCGGACCCATTTTCATTCATTCAGCGCTTGTGCAAAACTCTACTCATTATACACCTTTCCACATAATTCGGATCTGCTCCATTACAGACCCTCTTCACGTCTCCTTCATACCCACGGTCCATTTTTTTCTCTCTCAAATCTTATTGATCTGCTGACGCAAGCCCACTTTTGATACAACCGTTTATTTTAGCCCAACCCCGTACTGATTAGAGGTACGTCTATTGACAATGGGATTCCAACGTATATTATATTTAGAAATGTGGAGGGTTATGTGCAATGTGAGTTTTGGGGGATTTGGGGAGAGTAGGGTAGCATTTGGAAATAGCAATGATCAGAGGATGTGTGTGGCCATGCAGTGAAATGAGTTAATACAATGTACAGAATGTGGGGCCTAATAGGCATTGTGAATGTCTTCATACATGATTATCCGTTTTTCAGTTTTTCATTCAGTCTAATAGTGTAGTTATTTGACTACCATGGTTGTAGAGGACAACAAATATCAACATAATGTTTTTTCATACAAAACCAGATAGTATTTCACTTCAGACATTATACGTACATTTCCACTTAGTTCCCAATATATACATGAACCCCCGAGGTTTTAAATGTTTCTGAATTAATCAAAAATGACAATATACTCTGGTGGATGTTATCTGCAACTCCAAAAATAGTGCGTACATAATCAACATTTTTGGAAAAAAAAAAGGCATTCAAAAACGGGCTTTTCTGTTCCTTGCTGCAGCAGTCGTTCTGTGATCCATTTTGCTGCAAGGCGAGCTGAATTTATTCTTCAGCTTCTTACAAGCATAAAAAACTTCTATTATTCGTGTTCTCATTTGGAACATCTTTTTTTAACAGACTTTGTCTACTCAGAGCAATATGTTCGAAAATAAGTACTGTTTGTAGATGTAAAAATGCTATTTTGAAATATTTTATTTATTGGGATTATCTGAAGATCTACGAGCAACATAGATTGTTGATTATGCACATATATATATATTATGGGCTATTTGTTTGCTTCTGAAAAGTATATAGGTACTGAATGAGACGAGAAGTGAAGAGCTTTTGTGCTAGTTTTATTTGATTACTTCTAACAGCTCAAATAGCCTGGTAGAGCTATTAAGATGACCACGGCGAATCAGCCAATTGACCATTAACAGTAGAAGCCGTGTACAGCAATTCCAGCAGATAGTGGCAAAGAATTCTCTTTACTGCATGCCATCTTGGTCTTTTAAACCGTCTTATAGTCTATGTCACGATCTACCGTACATCACATAGCTTTTTGAAGGTCTCGCAAAAAAGTCCAAATATCGGCATCTTCAACGCAATTTAATCAAGATTCATTTCCAAAAAATCGCAACATATTTTATTATTTTTACCACATAAGAGATATATTTTGGTTTACGCATCATACAATGTTTGAACTACTGGTGTCGCATAGTACATTTCATTTAACACAAGCTGAATTCTTACTTTTCTCCATTAATTCTACAGAAATTGCTCTTTAAATCCATCTTCAAGTTAGGGCTTGATAATAAATTAAGACTGATAGACTAACTACCAGAGATAGTATTGACGACATTGCAAATCAAATTGAAGAAGAGATAATAATATTGAATGTTGAACACGATATATTTGAATATAGAAACAGACGATATAATGAAATCAGCTAGTTGGATTATACATATTTGTTGTTGGCGATGTTAAGAACATTTCGTTGAAGTTCTCAAAAACAAAACTAGTTATAAACTTCACATCTCCCTGCCACATTCTGTCCTTTTGATGGCCCTTGGGCTCTTCATAACTTATAGAACTTTTTAGGTCGTCTTTCCGAGGTTCGAACCACACTTAGAAGCCAAACAAAGCAAACACCATTAACTGCTTGATGGTGAAAAGTCGAGCTTTTATTTATTTTATTCTGTTTTATTTTTTCTACTACATCTTTAGATTTGAAGAAACTACTGTACTTGTAAGCACCTGGGGAAAACCACTCTAAGGAGTGATGATACCTCTCAGAGAAGGATTGGCTGTAACGAGCAATAGGACTTTTTGGAATGAACAACCAGCTCAGGAACTTTGTACAGCCAAACCTCCTGGTGAGACTTTTGAGGTACGCCAGTCGCATTTTGTTGTTGCCAGTGATAATTGAACCTGACCTCTCTGTTGAAGGCCTTCAGCTGTTTCACTGGGCTAAATCCAATTAATTAAAATATACGTATGTATCAAGTTACAAGGAGCGAATTTTATAATCTCCGTCTGTCCTCAAATAGGGTTCCCAAAATAGTGGCCTTACACCGGTTTTGATAACAAAGTGACCCGGGACATGCAGATAACATTCCTAACCATGGCAGTAGTATTGCACTACTAGAAGAAAACAAAAAAAAAAAAAAAGTATATAACAGGGGAGAAAGTTGGCAAAAGGACTTTTTTTTCTTATTTACACAATGGTCCGGAGGTCATGGTTGCGGATTAAACATATTAATATTTTCAAATCTTTTAAGTTCTACTAGATGATACCTCTCATATTAATATTTTCAAGATTTTATCGCAGTTCTTGCTATTTATTTATTAATTTTTTCTCAAGAATATGAATTTACTACTATAGGTACCAAACGTTTGTCGCCGTCCTGCGTCGCTGCTACGGGTAGCAAAACAGGTCGGTGCCTTCCATACGCAAAGTCGTATAGGAAATGACAATTTTTGGAAAGAAAAAAAAAGCCTTTATGGGACGAAGGAGAAGTGGAGGGACGGTTTGGCTGGGGTTTCAATGACACGCAGATGGATTCCGAAGACGAGAGGGGATCGTCGTGATGGCAGTCTTGATTTTCTGGTATAGGTTTTTGATATATTTCACATATACTCAAATTGCAATGTTGTCCTGTATCGATACTTTATTCAGATTTGGGAGTTGATGGTCAAGTCGGTCTGATCGCAGTTGTCTGCACGATACGTTTTGTCATGGTTTCGTTCCATATCATATTTATACCGACCTAATTCAACACTTACTGTAAAAGTTTTTACACAACAATTCACAAAGAGTACATAATTGTTGCTCTTGAATAAACCTCGTATCCGGCTAATGACCGAAAAGGGTTGACAAGGTAAAGTAGTCGTTCACTCCCCATAACTCATTGATACTTCCTATCGCACTGCTAAGAGAAGTTTCTCATTCATTGTGTGCGCTTTTGCCATTGCACTGACATTAGTAGATGGTCACTCCAACCCATATCTGATTATGCTATAGGCAATCTTACACATGTATGGGCCCTGGGCTCTATTGCTTAGGCCTTTTGGTTGTTGTCCTGGATCCCTCTTAACTGTGATCGATGGCACTGTGTACCGTACGGGGTAAACGATATGCACTAATCTATTTATATACCCCCATGCTACAATATTATACCGATACAGCTAAAAAGGAGATAGGCGATGTGTACTACTACTACTCACATTTCCAGCGTTCTGTACTCGGATTATGTTTAATCAATGATTTTCATTGTAATTTATAGGTGCTACATGCAAAATGCCAAAGATGGGGCTATATATACTCTATACTATTTCAAAAGATATTGATTAATCCAATGCCTTCAGACCTCCGTCGACTGCCTGCTATTCTCCAAAACACAAACTGAAATCGACCATGAGAGTCTTCTGTAGTAGTACATACAACAATGACCCTCCACCGGTTTCTACTGATGTAAGCTTTGTTGCGACTTTTTGGACTCGCCAGTTCCATTCCGGTTTTTCCTTCCACTCGTCGACCCGTTGTTCTTTCTTTCTCTCACTGTCATTTTCGCCAACAGATAATCCGTATCAAACAACTCAAAGATAAACTTCCGTATCGGTAGCTTGTATCTAAAGTTCTCAATCAGATTCATAGCTTCCATGAACTGGTCAACGGAACGGAATTTTTCTCCGTGTTTACGTGATATCTCCACTAGTTTCTTCGAGGACTCATTCGCAAGAATCTGGTTGCTTAAGTTAGAAAGAGCTTCTGTAATGGCCTTGCTGACAGGGTCAGTCTGTACAGTTGGGAATGCAACTTCTTTCATATCTTCAATCGATTCATCTTCATTTCCATCTGAAACAGTAGCCTTAGAGAAGAATGCGTCAATGTTAAAGGGTAGGCAGATACCCAACGTATGGCCCATAGTTTTACTGACACTCTCCCATCCTAGCTCATCTAGGATTTCAGCCCCTTCCATTGTCAAAGATATCAGACCTAGTACATAAAACGCTGTACCTTTCAAACTGTATACAGGGGAGTTACAAGCAATCCAAATAATGTGATTAACAACTCCACTTGTCTCCAAAAATGTTGATCCCAACGTATTTGAGCCAACATGCCCGACAGCCCATAGATTACCTTTCAGTTTTCGTATCTTTTCAGAGTCGTTTTCTACATACATGTTCTCCTTGATGTATCGACAGAACAGCTCAAAATGCCCCTTGTGTCTCAAGAGTTGGCATCCCTCTTCTGTTAAAGTAATTTCTCCATAGAGGTGTCGAGGAATCATTGAAGTCAGTAGTCCCTTTTCTTTACCAAGTTTAGGCCACGGCGCATGTGCTCGCTCTAGATACTCTTCGATCTGTCCCACGTAGTGTTCGTTCTGTCCATGGAACCAGTTATCCATTTCTTGATGAACATACTCGATCTCTTTTAGATATTGAAATCCCTTTGAAGTTGACAAGAATTTGAGCAACAAAGGATTACCTATCTCACCCAAGTGGTCCAAAGATGGCTGAATGTCCACAAAGTACTCCAGATTCTTTTGTTCCTTGCAGTATTCCTCCAGGACTTCAACCGCTAGCTTGCATACTTCCACTTCTGGGTCGTAAAGCTGAGTGACAAGTAGATCAATGGCCCATTTTTGGGTAGTCTCTTTGGTACTCTTTAAGTTTTTTAAATGTGCAGTCGCAAATAGTCTAACGTTTTTATGCCCGGTTGTCAGTGCCTTTTCTAATATAATCCTCGGGTGGCCCTGAAGCTCAAAGTCCATCGACTTTAAAAAATTGCAGATCAGATCCTCACGGCTTCTCAAGTCACTCAAGTGGTAAAACATGTTAAACATGTTTCTATTCTCCATCATCGCCATTCCATTGGGATCTGCACTGAGCGTACCTAGCAGACTAAAGTAGCCAGAGCTTAGTGTATTTTCTAGTCTCTGCTTTGAAAACAATGGGTCCGAAGAGCTTATTCCACTCATAGGGTCTAATTGAGCTAGACATTCAGCAATCTGACTTAGCAATTTATTCTCATTCAGGTACTTTACACCTTCTTTTGTTTGTAACAAAGTTTTGAATAAGGCCATACCCACTTTCACACACTTCTGGTTTGGCCGCGTCTTTTTTATTGATGAAAATCTGTATTTGAACGGACGATAAAAAGACATTAATCGCTTCATGAATTTAGTAGTTTTGATGGATTCTTCGAGCCGTTTGGGACTCAAAAGTGGGCCTTGGATCAACTCTGTAAGCAAGTCCCAGTTCCACCTTGTAAACGTTTTTGTAGTGAGTACATGCGTGTCAGCCATAAGTTGCCTAAAGCTAAAATCGTCTATTTGTACTCCCATTTTTAGCTTGACCTGTCTCGTCATTGAAAGATCCTTCATATCATCCAGATCTCTAGGGTATCGCGCTTTATATATGTTTCTGGAAATTTTGTCAATTTGAAAAACAGCAGTAGACATTTTTGTGTCGTCCATATCTCTCAAACCTGGAAATGACATAACATGAAGGACTAATCTCTGGGGAAGTATGTTTGATGCTAGATCTATGATTTCACCTATTAAAAGGGTAACACGTCGTGTGTTTCCCGGATCTTCACTTTCTGTCAGGACTTTAAACAAGTTTTCAAGTAGATTGCAGTGAAGCATAATGCACAATAATAATGCGGTGAAATTTTTCGTAAAATATGAATCTAAAAGAGGACCCTCTGCTGAATCCTGGTTGTTTTCAGTTATCCGTCCAAATGTAGTTAACCGTCGACCAGCCAAATATGATGATGACCAAGACATTGGTTTGATTCTAAAGATGGCAAAAAATATATCCATCAGTTTATCTCGTAGCGTCGCTATAGGGTGTTGGAAACAATTGATTAGCGACCTTATTGCAAAAAAGTCATTGCAACAAAGAGCGTTTAGCCCCGACCAAGTCGTTAGCACAGCAGAAAGTATTCGTGAACTGTTCGTTAGTTTCTCTGTGTTGACATGCCCTTTAACTTGTGAATCTGTAAATGCCGAAATTAGTAGATCGAGCTCTTCGTCAAGTTGTAGCCTGATTCTATGCAATGGATTGTTTAAAATATAAATAAATGCCATCGTTATCGAAGGACCTAGTTCGTAAGGTCCATCTATAGCTGCTTGTAATAGTATCCGAGCACCTCCCCCTTGATACACAATATCCGGATTGTGCACAATTATTTCAGCCAATGTTTCAAGTGCAATATTTTTGAGCATGTCATCACTTTGTTCACAGACAGATACAAGGGCTCTTATGATTCCTAATGATATAATGTTTTCCTTCTTCGAAAACTCAAAAAACGAGCGAATGAGTTTTAATGCTTGAATACGTTCTATATGAAATTTTGAATCTTTTGTTAATGATCTAATGATGAATATGTCTATGTGTAGTCGGTGTAAGGTTTTTATTGAGTCGATATTGTTGGCTGAATATCGCGCTAGTCGGTACCCTGCTGCTACCATTTCTGTTCGGTCATGCAGGATGAACATCCGGATCCTAGTAAGGCATAAATTAGTAAGTCTATTCAAGTATGGCATTCACAATGGCTTACTTGTCGTAGAGTTGAGTGCTGACGAGGTCCTGTGTCAGTTCCGAGTGACGTTGCAGTAGTATGATAAGATTATTGGCATGAGCGACTAATTGTTCCGGGGTTTGAGTGCTATCTTCTAGTGATTCCATTATATCTTCTAAGGAAAGAGTAGGACTCAGTGCACGGGTGTCTGATACAATGTTAGCTAGTTACTCAAAAACAAAGAAAAAAGGCATTATATCCTTTGGACAATTAACCATACTTACCAAACTCTTGTTCATCTCCTTGATCGATAGTGGGCAGGTACTTGCTTCCTCTGTTTATGTTAGATCCGAAGTTCGCACTATCGGTATCCAGCAATGATTCTATAACAGTTAGGCTTCAGTTTTCAAACACAACTGTATACTCTAAGCTTACCCGATACGCCGTAATGTCGTAATTGATTTTTCAGGTTAACAATTTTGTCGTTTGAAGCGTCTAATTGCATTTCAACCATTCGCTGTCGGTCGTCCAAGTTTTTGAGAATATGTTCTTTTACTGGCTGTCCCTTCTGCTCGTCCAAAACTTGTAGCATATTTTCCGCGCCTCTCTTTATTTGATTTTCCACTTTTAGTTGTACCATGAGTTCTTGGATCTTTGCATTATTGGCACCAGGTCCTGACCTAGTGGAGTCGGAGCTCCGGCGTTCACCAGTACCTAGTGCTTTGAGATCCGGATACGAAATGTTACGAGCATTGCCAGCCGTTGACATAGTCGTCCGGGTAGACACAACATCAGCTGGCGTTACTCTTTGTTGGCTCATTTCCGTCAGTGTCTAAATCGGCCTATGCAACTGATATATAGAGACTCACGAATTCAAACAAATACACTCAATTGTCTTGAATAAATAAAGATGGTTTGGTAAAACAGCTGAACGTTCTGAAATATACCAGCTATGATTCCATTTGTGAGTATATTTGAGGATTAAATGAAATTTTTATATCGCCAAAATTCCGAGATGCTGTGCGAGTTTAGTTTTTCAGATTTGCTTTGATTTGAAAAATTATACTAAATAATCTTTCTATTGTCAAACAAATAGATGGCTTCTGATCTCAATATAGAGTCAATCAAAACAATTAAACAAATTCAATTGTACGGCTTGGGTTAACAAATGCTGCGGATATCAAGGCTAGTCAGGCTCAATTCTACAAAAGCAGTGCTAAATTACAACAGAAGTACGCTAATATCCCATGCCAATGTCTCAGTGCTTAAAATCTTTTTCCGCTCCAAACATTCTGATAAGCCAGTGCAAGAAAATGTGCCTTCCGTAACAGAGCCTGATGATAATTCAACCTCAAGACCGAAAAACACATCTAAAAATTTGAGAACCGCAGATAATATAGAAAAACAGCTACAACAGTGCTATAAGGATGTGATAAATCTAGAGATTGAAGAGAGCAATAATGGAGCGACTTTTTTGTCGGAGTTGAAAAGATTTTGTAAAGCCCCAGTGAAGGCTAGAATTATGAATACCTCGAAAAGTTATATCCGGATAGTATCTAATCTGAAATCAGGAACTACCAGTGTATATCCACTAGTTGTATTGCTATCAGCGGGGAAAACTACTCTGGCGGCATTCTACATAACAACACTGATCTTTGCAGCACGAAATCGAAACTCCTCGTTAGCTCTAATAGACAATTTGGTAGGATTGCTAGTAAACAAGCAGGGTGACCTGGCTAAGAAAATATTCAAGATATGGGCGAAAAGCAACCCGCAAACAGTCGGCAATACAAAAATTATCTACGCAGGTACAGATCAGGATGTTGCGAAGGAATTGTTATATTTAACGTTTCATTTGGGTAAACCACTTATTGCGGCCAACCTTTGTCTGCAATTTGACAAACTGGGCATTTTATCTAAAGGAGCATATCGTGACACTCTCAATGTACTACTGATTCCGCGACCACCGGAAAATCGACTTTTAATCAAAGCCATTGCTACGCTAGCCAATCGAATCAAGTCCTACAAATTTGAGCTATCGTCAAAGCAAAAGGGTAAGATGATTGATTTGGCGAAGGGGAGCATATCAGGATCCGGTGGA
Organism: Geotrichum australiense; assembly: GCA_030563945.1. Lineage (NCBI taxonomy): Eukaryota > Fungi > Ascomycota > Dipodascomycetes > Dipodascales > Dipodascaceae > Geotrichum > Geotrichum australiense. The sequence continues at coordinate 12,754 of JAJMKR010000076.1, read as the reverse complement.
TTCACATTTTTGAACGACGTCTTTTATTTTGTTAAGAAAGTGAGTGGTGAGCCAATTCCACCTGCTAGCTTAAATCTTCTAATTTACTATAACCTTAGACAGCATAGCATTTCTGGCGCGAGTAGAATAGTCAACTATATTTTGAGAGAGTACAGCGATGACCCATTCAAAGTATTCGATCCAGTTAATTTGAATCTTTGCATAAAGAATTTTTCACATTACAGGCAGTTTTCGGTGCTTGCTAAACGAATCGTTGACATTATTCCTGCATCCAACTTCAACGACATTCACATCACAGAAGCTCTGCTCAATTACACAGCTAGAACATTGAACAAAGAGCTTGCTGAGGAAGTATACATGGGGTTGCAAGCGCCAATCCGAGTGTCGGTTCTCAAAGCCCTATTGCATTTGCATTTGAAATTCGAGGATCTTAAAGGTGCGGAAAGGGTAATTGAAGAAATTAACCGCAGAAACGGCATGCTTGATCCAATTGAGTTTTCAATGGTCATTCAAGTTATTTTGAAACAAGAGGAAGGCGGGTTCGAAAAAGCGGTCAATATGGTGCGTAAGACCTATGTAGGTGTTGCGCGTTGGTCTTTTACGAATATCCTAAATGCAGCGATTGAAAATAAAAACTACCAGGTTTTTGATGAATTTATGCAAGTAGCACTTGAAAACTTTTTGCCGAATGACCCTGTGATTTCAGTGGTGACGGTTCTTTACATGAAGAGGGTGCTACAAGAAAAGGGGGGTATGGAGGGAAGAATTGTGTGGTTGAAGTGGAAGAATAACGATGACAACGGGGTGGGGTTGAAACTACCACCACTGAGGTTTCAAATAATGATTATGAGGTCGATTGCGGATTGTGCTATATCTGAACGGAACGAGAAGCTGGTGGAGTGGTGTATACATGAGCTTAAGCACCTGGGGTTGCATATGACGGATATTAAAGATGAATTGACAAAGAGGTTGAGTATTCGATATGATGGTCCTATTTCGATATTGAATTATGCAAAGCTCATTGAGAAATACCATAAGCTGGCGAGGGACAAGGACGAAGATAGCGTGAAAGAGGAGGAGAGAATGATCAATTCGGTGATGTCAGACGAAGCTGAATTGTTGGACTCGGTGACGTCGAGTGAACCCAACCTGTCGGATTCGGTAATGTCAGATGAAGATAGCTCTGTAACATCGAATGACTCCAAACTGAAGGACTCTGCAACTTCAAATGAATCTAAGTTGTCGGATTCGGTATCGGATGAAGCTAACTCAGCAACGCCGAATGATGTTAACCTATCGAACTCTTCAACGTCGAATGAAACTAACCCGTCAAATCCTGTGAAGCCAGATCAATCTGAACAATCAAACTCCGACAAACCCAAACCGCCAAAGCCAGTAACAAAATGGAAATCTCTGGAAGACCTTGACAATGAAGGGAACAAGTAAAAGATTGAAATTTCCTTTCTGGACAAGATTGAGAAATGGCAGAATTGGGCTTATCTAGAAGAAGAAAGAAAAGCATTTTGCTCTTTCTGCGTTTATTGACATACAAGGATGTAATGAACAGAACTTGAAGAATTTCTTGTGTATATAATAGTCCAACATATAAGGGCATACAATTAGACATTAACATGCATTTTTTGTATAAATAAATGGATAGATTTATATAGATAATTTTTGAATGAGCTAAACAACATGAAATCTATTCTCATTTCTAGATGCTCATACATTTCCAGATGCGTTATTGCTGATTTGATCGTTTATTATACCATAAAACTACCTGCAGTGGCATATCATACAATTGACGAATCTAGACATAATAAAGGGATTTGGCATATACCACCAAAGAATAATAATTACTGGTAACAACAAAAATTTTTGGGATAATAGTGAAAACTTGACACACAAGGATCGGTCAGATTTCTACTTCCATGCAACTCCAAGTTTCTGTTCAAAAGAAAAAAAGCAGATTCTTCAATTCCAGCATTTAACTGAATATCTATACAAGAGTAAACATAGATCCATATCTACTGCCCACACAGATCTAGATAAATTCACATTCACACAAACAAACCCAGGTCTACCGACACATTCCATTCACAAACTTGTCATGCCCACAATAACCACCCCAACCCAATCAATACCCTCACCTCTCACATCTGACCCAAATGACATCAACCCTCCTCCCCCTTTTCCTCGATCTTACTCTCCCCCCGGTTTTCCTTTTATTTTTGGTGGAGAGAGGTTGGAAGGACACCTGAACTTGCGCTAGGGCGATGTGTGATTGTCTTAAAAACTGCAAAAAAGTAAACAAACCCATAGCATAGCACACATTCTTTTTTATTTTCTTGTTGCAGTTAGGCTGGATTGGGATTAGAACGCGGAATTTTTATTTTTATTTGTTGGAGGGTACGAGCTTAGTACCGTATAGCTTTGTGGAAGTGGATTGTTGGGCTGGTTTGGGAAGTGTGATCAGGAAATGTACGCGTTTTTTGGTAGGTACTGTAGCGTTGTTGGATTACCCTTTTTTTTGGAAGGGTGGAAGTCGATTTTTTATTTTTTATATTTGACGCGTGGATATAAGGTTTGGTTGGAACATGCTACTTGGATTCATGAAAAATGTTGTTGATTTCTATCATAGTTCTTGAGCTCCCCCACATAAAATAACAACGATGACAAGTTGACAGCTCAATTCAAATTGACCATTAAACAAGTTGTTCAAGCCGGTACACGAGTAAATCCATATAACATATCTACGTGTAGACTCATTTGAATTACAAATTTACGATATTTTTTAAGTATTTTTTTTCTTCCCGAAATCATCCAACTATAAATAATTATTGTAAACAAAAGAGAAACCGAGAACTTAGAACAAATATTATTTTCCCTAAAGAAAAAATTTATCCTTCTTTCGAAAGATCCAAATCTTATTTTATTGATATTAATATCAATATTATTAGCTTCAACAAACGAAATAATATTTTCAGTACACATATCCACCACATACTCACAAACAATGAAATAAATACACACAATGTCATAGACCCAAGATCCAATTCGTTGTCCAGCCAATCCGAGACACAAGCCCATCATTCCAGAAGGTATGGATGGCGAAGAAACAAGAAGAGTATGAAGTGGAAATGGGTGTGATGCGGAAGAAAGATGAAAAGCAGGAGATTTCCACTGAGTGGATCCAATGGCAAAAACGTTAACTCAAGTCAAAAACCATTCCATATCGGCTATTTATACAAGTTTAATGATTTAATCCAAAATATATCGACACAGACACAAAACAGCCCTAGGAAGTAAAATTAATGTAAATTTAGATACAACTTGTACTACACAAGTATGATATACTGCAAGTAGGAAAATAAACAGTCGAAAAGCGCGTCTACGCGTTCAAACGCACTGTACAGTGAAAACGAAGAGAACAAGGTGGACAATCTAAACCAGCAGATAAAGAACACCCTTCCGATGAAGGCAGGGAGGGAAGGGTTTTGACATCATCCCTCCATCTATCATCATTGTTTTCATTATTATTTCTTGTTTACTTGGGTAATGCAAAAAAGTCTAAATTTTAATTATAGTTCCATCGATCATCATCGCGGCAGCTTCACGAGTTTTAGCACATTCCCAAGTAGCTTGAGGGAGGGGAGTGAAGGGTTGTGGGTGGTGATGGCTCTTTTGTTCTCCAGGTGCGCCTGGGATTTTTTACTGTACAGTACAGTAATGCACTGTAAGTGACGTAGCTTGTCAACTGTCTAAATTGACTAAAAGTTGGAAACAAAAGAATAGATTCGGGATAGCCTTGTACAAATCCAAATGCCAGCTGCCTTCCAATCACTCACATGCGAAAAGCGAGATTGTGGGGGGAGGAGGAAGGGGAGGGGGGAGGTCTTTGGATCAACTTGTTTTCGTTCCCCCCTCAAGGTCTTCATGGATTTGGCCTCGCTTCGTGAAGAGTGCTAGAGAGTAGGTTAAGAATGAGAGATATTGTTATGAATATCTATCTATTCGGAGGTTATGTGCGTTTTGTTTTGTTTCTATGGGGAGGAAAAAGTCGTAAATTGTGTATATGGATGGGTATGGGAAGATTTTTTTGAGTTAAACGAAAATAGCCTAATTTATAGTACTTGGAATTACGGTAGCTGATCTTTGTTTGTTGGAATTCTGTACTGAATAGAAGGTTAAACAATCAACACATCTAGCTATGTGGGTGTAACAGGTGGTGGATGTTCAGATATGTCAGTTAGTTGCGTATGTGTGTTATGCGCGAAATGAATGATTGATATGTCGCCTACTTTCTTTGGCTAGTTCATTCACAATGACTTCATCAATCAATCACCGAAATCTACACCAAAACTCAAGGCAATTTAAACACAGAAAGTTGATGTGTGATTGACTACCATTGTCAACAAAGAACTCAATTAATTTCTTTATTTCTTTCTTTTTTGTCCCCCCTATGAATCTGTAATCATTCCAACCGCTTTTGTTCTCTCGAGACGTGACGAAAAAAAAGCTGCCCAATTGTTCCTTTTGTCTACACACACAAAAGTGCTTAAATCTTTATATAAATCTATAAAGAACCCAAACTAAAACACGAAATCGCTTCTGTGTGTTTATATCTGCATTATCGCGTTACACTTTAATTCAAAGTTTTAGTCTAGTCGAAATACACGACCGTGCGTGAAAGGTGCTTTTCTCTTGTTTTTGAGTATTTTAGATGCCAATCATTAAAAAACGCAAAAGCTAAAAAGGCAAGAATTGCAAACGTCAATTTGATATTATTTTTTTTTCATTGTTATGATTTACACACTTGTATACAGTTTTTGTATCAATTTTGATAGATGCTGTCTTAGATTAACCTCCAACACAAAGAGAAATTGGGTGAGTAACGAAGGGACGAAGGAGTCAAACTGGATCCAGTCCGTCCGGATCAATACAAAAATCTAAAGTTCCAACCAATATTGTTTCACGTACCGGTTACGTGTACTGTATTTACACGAATAACCTACAGGACTCACGACCGACAGCTCATCATCTTTTAACCTTTGCCCATATATATCCAGATTACTACAGTATGCAACGTAGCTTTATATATAAGTTAATATGATAGAGTTCATATCCATCCATCGTTCCAGTAGGCCACTTCTATGCTTCCACCAAAGTTAATAATGAAAACTCTTTGACAATAACAACAATTCCATGTGTTTGTTTCTGTTATGTGCCCGACAGAGTGATTGTAACATGATTACCTAATGCATCACCTCATTGTTGTTTCTTGAAAAAATCCCTCTGAAAACTCAATTCTTTGGCGATTTTTTTTTAACCCTAAGTTAATTGAATAACCTAAATGAGATAAAGATGTTACAAAGGCAATAAAGCTTGCAATAACGTTCTTAGGAAGTAAATTAACTGTTTATGACATAGCTAAAATATTTTAGTACTAAATACTTGAGCTAATTGTCATTTTTGTGGGCACTTTTCACAGTGAAAAAATTACATCCTCCCAACCATGTCTGAACCTCCCAAAAAATTATTATTTTTTTTTTCGATTCTCTTTCATTTTATATCACAAAATAGCACCTTCTTTTCTAACGATCGAGGCCCTCACCATACACACCTCACAATAAATAACAACAACAACACCTCATATCACAAAAGAAACATCAGCATATTTTTATTTATTTTTTCTTTTTAACGATACAATAATACCACAACAACACAACAAAGCATGGTCCTGAAATCAACCCCAGGCGCAAACGTGCCCGTCTACCAACTAAGTGGACTCACAACAACCCGCAGTCTCCCGGACTGGCTCGCCCGCAAACGCAAGAAAGCGCTCAAATCCGACGCCGAGTACCAATCACGGATCGACCTCATCCAGGACTTTGAGTTCGCCGAGGCATCGCTCAAACTCAAAGTCACCCGCGACCAGCAGTTCTGCATGGCCACCGGGACCTACAAACCGCAAATCCACGTCTACGACTTTTCCCAGCTCGGGCTCAAGTTTGAACGCCACACGGACGCTGAGAACGTGGACTTTGTGATGGTGTCAGATGATTGGACGAAATCGGTGCATTTGCAGAATGATAGATCGGTAGAGTTGCAGGCGCAGGGTGGGATTTTGGAGCGTGTGAGGATCCCGAGGTTCGGAAGGTGTATTGGGTATAACTTTGAAAAGGCAGATGTCGTTATTGGAGCCGCCGGGAGTGACGTTTACAGATTGAACTTGGAACTGGGACGATTCATGAGGCCTTTTGAGATCGAAGGCGAAGGTGTCAACTGTTTGGATATTAACGATATTCACGGACTGAATGCATTTGGTACTGACCAGGGCGTCGTGGAGTTCTGGGACCCAAGGAGTAGGAAGGTGGCAGCGAAATTGAATATCGGTGAAAAGGTAACGGCTGTCAAGTTCCAGGACCAGAACCCGCTAAATGTGGCTATAGGTGATGCCGTCGGGAAATCAATGGTGTTTGATTTGCGTGCCAGTGCACCGTACGTTGAAAAAGACCAAGGCTACGGGTTTGAAATCAAAAAACTGCTGTTTGTCAATGACGACAAAATGCTCAGTAGCGATAAACGAATCGTCAAAATCTGGGACAAACAAACAGGCAAGCCGTTCACGTCTCTGGAACCCACTGTTGACATCAACGATGTCGAGTACCTCAAAGGCACTGGTATGTTCCTTCTAGCAAACGAAGGAATCCCAATGCACTCCTACTACATCCCCAACATCGGCCCCGCGCCCGCCTGGTGCTCATACCTCGACAACCTCACCGAAGAGCTCGAGGAGAACCCAGAAACCTCTGTCTACGACAACTACAAGTTCGTGACCAAGAACGAGCTTGCGCAGCTCAACCTTGCGCACCTAATCGGCAGCAACGTTGTCAAATCCTACATGCACGGATACTTTATTGACTTACGACTGTACGAGCAAGCGCGGTTGATCAGCAACCCGTTCGCGTACAAGGACCACCGCGACCGCGAGATCAAGAAGAAAATCGCGGCCACGCGCGAGACCCGGATCCGTAGCGACCCACGGGTCAAGGTCAACAAGGACCTGGCCACCAAGCTTACCGTCGACGATAGGTTCAAAGACGTGTTCCTGGATGAAGACTTTACGGTTGATAAGGATAGCCATGAGTACAAGATGATCAACCCGTCGTCGCACGCGGCCGCGGACCGTGACCGACTAAGGGCTAAGACCGCAGCCGAGGAATCTGACGAGGAACGGTTAGAAGCTGCCGCTGCTGCTGCATCTGGTACACTCAACGACGCCGATTCCGACGCACGGTCTGAGGAGTCGTCTGGCGAGGAAGACGAGGTTGCGCTTGAGCGCGCGCGACGTATTGAAGCCAAGCGACTCAAACAAGAAGAACGCAAGCGCAAGCAGGAAGAGCGTAAACGACAGTTCCTTAGTGCATTGCCGACTATGAACGCGGTGGAGCTGAAGTCAGGCCAGGCGAAGGATGTTGCGTTTGAAGAGTTGTATGAGGGAGTTAAGGATGTGGAGAAGGAAAGAGAGTACGTGAGGGAGAATGTGAAGCGTGGGGCTAGAGGAGAGGTTGAATTGACGTTTGTGCCTAAACCGAAGGGAAAGAAGAATAATGGTGGTGATGGGGAGGGAGAGGGAGAGGGAGCGAGGGATGAGGAGAAGAAGGGAAGGAGTAAACAGAGGTATGAGGGGAGACGGAGGGCTAGTAAGAATGCGTTTAGAGGGATGTAATAGTAAGGAACATGTGAATCGGCAATATATCTATAGATACATAATGTTATTATAGAAGATGATATTTGATAAAGAAAAAGTGGAAAAATTTATTAATGAAAAAAGCATATGGCTTTCTTTTTTATATTTGCATACAAAACAACGTTGAAGTGAAGCTGACATGTAAATGTACCATGGACCTCTCTGCATGGTTAAAACAACCATCATATCTATCTCCAAATCAATCTCAATCAATCCAAATCTACCAACATATCATGGTACAACTTTACCTAGACCACTTAAATTTCACAAATGCATCCATCATACATAAAACCCCAAGAGGCTAAAAACGTACCTTCTTTTTCACAATTTCATTTTTTTACCTATAAGCTATAACATATGCTAAATCCGTTGTTTAATTTGTGTGAGGAGAGGGGAGTGGAATGCAAAAAAACAACCGTATAAAAAAATGACATTTTCAAATTTACCGATAAATAAAAATTTGGATAGATAGATATACCGGCGGCGGTAAGTGGGATAGATATGTTGGATACTTTGTGAGTACGCGCACGGCATGGATGTGTGTGTATATTGTGTACGCTCGTATTCAACGGCACGACCAGTTGGAACATTTTGAAATAAGCAGCCAACACTGAAAAGTGTTAAAAAAAGTTATTATTATTTTTATTTTGGATTGCACACAACTTACCATACAGAACAGAATGAAGATATTTAGCATGAGATCATGAAGTGTTGACAATAAAGAAATAAATTTAGTTCATAACATCGTTACACAAGATAATATACACAATATTTATACAATCACGAAAACACACACACACAAAGTGGACCCCCCGTCGAGTTGTCCAAACATAGAAAGGGATCAATTTGTGCGTTGATAGCACGAATCCGTACTAGAACATCACATCATTCAATCAAGGCCAGTAAAATAAACCCCAAATAAACGGACCAATAACAATAAAGTCCAGTTCATAAAGGCAATTGTTTAGAATCAATTTAAGGTTTTTTTTTTTTTTTTTCAGATACCAAACCTTTGACAGGTAAAGAAGGAAAGAAAAAAACCTTTTTTTTTGTTGAATTGTAATGGAATGAAAAAATACCCAATTCAAAACAAGAAACTGAATAATAAAAAAAGCCTTGTGAATAAATAAAACCAGTAACTTGAGAATGTGAGATGTAAACCACGCAAATATTATAGGCTTGTTTTGTTGTCCTTGGACTTGAAGAGAAAAGCACTTTGAATAAAATGGAATGCAGTAGAAGCAAATATTTTTTATTTTGTTCCACTATTCGCTTCTCAATCGTGCAGGATTCGTTGAGGTTTTAAGTCCATGAATAAAACGGAAGGATTGAAAATCAACTTCCACACTTGGACTCTGTCTCTCTCTCTCTTTGTATGTCGAACCAACCAACTCAATCTATTCAACATATAATACACTCCTTATCTTCATGTTGCTTTTCCTTTCGTTTCTTCTTCAACGAAGGCATTGATTTAGAATGGCTCAGGAACTTTTTCTTTTCATCGAGAGCAAGAGAGCTTGCAACATTGTGTAGTTTCAATCTTGCCACGCTGTGTTGATGTTGAATGGCTTGTGGTTTTTGGTAGTATTCATTGTTGTTGTTGTTGTTATATGCAGTAGATGATGTTGTTGATATCGACCCATTGGAAGATGCAATGCTGTGATACCCGCTATCCCGCTTCATAATCTGTCGCACTAAATCAATAAACATTTCATTCACATTCCAACCCAATTTCGCGCTGCACTGCCACCCGGCGCGCCGCCCGGCAACCGCCGAAGCGTAACTGTAAGCGTCAGCTTTATTCCCGACGACGACCATGGGCACCGACTCTTTCTTCTTCATCAGGATGAGGTTTCGTAGATGGACAACGTCCTGCCACGACTGTTCGTTGCCAATGTCGTACACGAGGACAAAGCCTTGGCCGTTTTTAATGTATAGATCGCGCATTGCTTGGTAGTCGCCGGAGGTGTCGAGGATTTCGAGCTGGCATTGTCGGTTGTCGATGTGGCAGGAGTGGAAGTATGTGTCTTCTATGGTGGGGTCGTAGGCTGGGGTGAAAGTGTGTTGGATGAAGGATGTTATGAGAGATGTTTTGCCTGTGTTTGGGGATCCTAAGATAACAATTTTGTATTCTGTTTTCATTCAAATGAAAGATGGTTAGTTTTATGATTGGACTTTTTTTTTGGGGGGGGGGAAGATTGTTCAAATGAACAATCAATCAATTGATCTTACCTCTCATGATATGATTTTATGTGTATATGTGGTGATGGTGATAAGAATGGTTGCAAGTGCTTTTGTTGTTGTTGTGACTGAAATTGTTTTCGTTTATTTGTTTGTTTGTGTATATAATATGAGTTATTTGACAACTTTGTTGGAATAGTAAAACTGGTGATTGACTGATCGAATGAACGGACTGAGTATACAATTCGGTAAGTAAACTAATAAATAAATAATGTCCTGGTTGATGATATATTGGTAGTAGCAGGTAGACTTTTAGAAGAGAATTCCAAAACAATATAAAAATACAAAAATAAATAGAGGAAGGATTTCAATTTATATTTATGTAGTAGACTAAAAATACAACACACACAGAAACATAAATTTATTAGTCGGCAGTCTTAGTCTGCCAAAATTTGAAAAATAAAAATAAAAAAAAAAAAAGCCAAAAGAAAATTTTCCTGGAAAATAAAATATGGGAAACAAAAACAAATTATAAATAATAAAAATAAAACTTAAATAATGTTATTATGAGAGAGGAGGGGGGAAGAGAAAGAAAAAAGTAACTATTTATCCTTTCTGTATTACATAAATAAACAACCTCCTTTCCAGAACTCATTTTTTTTAAGGTTTTAATCCATTTTTGTAATCCATTTTCTGTTTATGTTTTACTTAATACAGTAGTTAAACTCAACCAAATATGGCTCTAGGACTCGTGTATCTGTATACGTATGTACTACGCACAATTACTTTTTTTTCTTCTTACTTTATTAATAGAAAGAATAAAATTGATGACAGTTACCCAATTCAGAAATCAATTCGCGTTTTATGATATTAGTTGACTGATTGTTGACGTATTAGTCCCCGGTTGAACATCCCGTAATTAGATCACCTACAATATCAACTGCAACACTTCAAATCTTCCAACTTGTATCACTCTGGACACAGTAAAAACTAATCATCATCAAGATATATACACACAACAATGTATAGATGAAATTATTCACCGTTCAAAACCCCAAACACACACAGACACTAAATTGTCCATCACACAAACCACCAACTAGGGTCTTTCAAGCCCGAATAACGGCCATACTGTGTTTACCCACATGTAACAAGACAATATCACATCACCAGAACATCCATCAACCTACCGAAAAAGTGTCTCCTTTCTAGATCATACCGCACAATATAAACAAACAGACTCAAACATCAGTCCTATTGAACGTGATCAGAGATGTTGAGGGTTTTGGGGATGTAGGAGGTTTACGCGTACAGTCAGGAGGAACAGGAAGGGTACTTTTAAGTAACGGTAATGAGTGTTTATGATACGGACTGCACGGTGAATATGGCTTGACAAGTTTTACTGTAAGTTCTAAGATCTATTTTTATTTCTTGACAAAACAATATTCATACCAACGATGTTTTTTCAAGATGATTCTTCGCTTCAAATACTCTTTACTATCTCCAATAATCATAGAATAAAGAACTTGCGCAACACTATTTCACAATGTAATCAAGTCCATATATATTTATATCCAAAACCAATAATACAGTAATAATCAACAACCAACCAAAACCAAAACCAAAACTTATATACCGGTAATCCTAACGTTATAAAACCGCTCACTTCAAAGTACTCACATCATTTAATTGCTACAATACAGTATATACAACATTGCACCACTCTACGTTGGGAATACATAATATTAGTCTCAAAAAAATACAATTTTAGGGTGTGGGTTTATACGTTTGTGTGTGGTGCAAGTGTCTAATATTTGCAGGTGGATGTCAAGCAAGTGTGGTAATATCTGTATACACAACCAATTTGGTTACGTTGTCATTCGAAAAAAAGCGTCGGTGAGATTAATTGTTTTTGTCTACTAGGGGGCTTTTAGAGATAGTGCTTTTGGATTGGAGATGGTTGGGGTTGGTTGTCATGTATCTATAGTATTGTAAGATGTTTTTTTTGTAACGTTTATGGTAGTTTAGCTGTTTGTATGTATATGTTGCTAATGGAGGCTGAACCATTATACACTTATATGCACTTCTGCCTATATCCGTACATCTTGTGTTGTAGCACACTTGACCCTACTCATATTCCAATATTGGCAACAGTAGTCTTTTTCCAGTCAGTAATTTATTAATTTATGGAGCTTGTTCATGTACCGCATGCACAGCTGAATTTTTTTATTTTATTTTATTCTTGCAAATTCAACTATATAACAGATTTTTTTCCAACCAAAAATGTGATACTTCCAAAGTTCTGATAACTAGTTTTCAATATATATAAAACCATAAATAAAACTGTTTATATAGGCATGTAATATAGCTTTCTTATACGGTCCTTAAAGCTATAAAACACGTCTGTATACATTATTTCTCTTGCCTTGTTTCTACAAGCATTGTCCTATATACAGGTAAACAAATGAAGAATATATGTATGCATTCATAATGACCTATTTGCATCGCCAGTCGTCAGATATTTCCTTGATCAAGTTGACTGCTGCAACTCAATAAAAAGCATATATTTTTCCACAACTTTTCGTCCAACAAATCACGACCAAAATTCCTTTACCAATGACCTATAGGCTTGGCACGCTTCCCCGCCGCATGCTTCACCACTTTAAACTTTGTAAAATTTTCACACTTTTTTTCCCAACAAAAAAAACCCCTCTTTTTTTAAAATCCTTTTAATAACAAAAATTTTCCCAAAACTATCATTTTTTTACCATCATCAAAATGGCTGAACGTGAACGTACAATAAAAAAGGCTATGGAAGCC
>JAJMKR010000075.1:15865-123634 GCA_030563945.1 Geotrichum australiense | reverse complement strand
CTCTTTACTTCAAGACTTTACAGTCATAGCCAAAATAAATATACAACCACCTCATATATCTACCTGTCTCAGCCTTATTCTTCCAATTATATTAGATGTCAACGGTCATTGAAGGTCTCGCCAACAACAAAACGGTGAGTTTGGTTGTTTTCTGAAGAGTCCATGTAGTTGTAAGATGGACGTTGTTCGTAACTGGTATTGGAATATGAACATCTTCTTTTATTTTTCTTAAGGGGGAAAAGGCTTTTACTTTCTTTTTCTTTTTTTCTTTTCAAGAATAAAAACTCAAGTTAACAACAATATTATAAAACCAGTATTATATATATACTTCTTGTATTCATATGAAACTTTTATTCAACTATTTATTTTATTTGAAACCTTTTCCTTTTCTTCTTCTTCTTATTTTTTTTTCCTGGTTGAAAAAAGTCTCATTTTTACTATTGAATTCGAAAAAAACATAACATAAACTGAAGCAACTATATAACATATATTGTTACATTCCTTCGACGTTATTGTTAATATCATAAGCCAAAAAGATAAGAAAAAAAAGGATCTCACAACCTATCTTATACAAGAATAACCATAAGCGAAAGAAATATACATCAAATAGCAAATCAGCAATAAAAAAACAAGGACATTAAAACCATCTTAAAACTACATTTCATATCATCATTCATATATACACAACCACACATACACAAACATGTCGTCACTAATACTCATGGCAAACAGCAAACAACAAGAAATGCCCCGTGAATACAAACTAGTCGTTGTGGGCGGCGGAAGTGTAGGCAAATCCGCCATAACAATCCAAATGGTCCAATCCCACTTCGTTTCCGAGTACGACCCCACCATCGAAGACTCATACCGAACCCAGCTCCTAATCGACCGCAGTCCGGCGCTGCTCGACATCCTCGACACCGCCGGGCAAGAAGAATACAGCGCGATGCGCGAGCAGTACATGCGGACCGGCGAAGGGTTTGTGCTCGTGTACTCGACCACCTCCCGGTCCTCGTTCGAGGAAATCGAAGGGTTCTACCGCCAAATCATGCGTGTCAAAGACTGCGAGTACGTCCCGCTGATCCTGGTCGGGAACAAAATTGACCTGGTCCGCGAGCGGGTCGTGGAAACAGAGGAAGGTCGAAGGCTTGCGCAGAGACTCGGGTGTGAGTTTATGGAGTGCAGCGCGAAGGAGAGAATTAACGTGGAGGATGCGTTTGTGCAGGTGGTTAGACAGATTAGGGTGCTGAGCTCGATGACCATGGCTGAGTCAACGGTGCATAGCGGCGGCGCGTCGTCGTCGGTACACCCGGCTAGCATTGAGGAAAAAGATAAAGCTTCGTCTGTTAGCTCGAGAGGGGGTAAAAGAGAGCGCGCGAGCAAATATGACGATGACGATAGGGGCACCAAAGCTTGCTGCGTTATATGCTAAGACTTTCCCCGGGGGAAGAAACCAATTCAAAATTAAGGGGAGAGATTGAGAGCGTGGGGGTGAGCTGAGCGAAAAGGGGTGTGCATCATAATATCCAAGCGATATATCTTTTTATTTGATACATTATACATGGATATAATATAAATATCGGTTGATTACTTCTTTTTTCCCCCCTCGACCTGTATATTATTATACTTATTGACGATACAGAAGGACAATGAACCCGAAGAAACGAAAATGAAACCAATGGATCATCAAAAGGAAAACTGAATTAAAGGCGATATTATATATATAGTTTTATTTACATAAAATACAGGGATTTTCGAAATAAAAAGTTACACAACGGTTTTTTTTGTTTGTTTGTTAGTGACGGTTGATTTACTTTGCGTATATGACAGGGTTTTGACAACGGTCGCCGGATCTGTTGGGTGTGTATACAGAAAGGTAACGAAGGCGTTAGCTACTGATTTGCATATTATAAAGAGCTATGTCCAAAAAATATGCCCTTTGTGTGTAGCTGATGAAGTTCTTTTTCTTTTTCATTTTTGAATATTGAGAGAGATTTTGATAGACAAACCGTTCTTTTATCAAGTGTCCAGGCCGTAAAGTCGCATATAAGAAACAGTCCTTTTATAATCTTCACTTTTGTTATGATACTGTAAGTCTCGTTGCTCAAGGTCTCAAGTAAGAAATCACATACGCATTCACCTCTAGAACAATTTTACTTACAGTACAGTACTTAGTTCACCAGTTCACTAACTCATCCAACCCACAAATCCTCTATGATTCCATCCATGTTGAGAGACAAAATACAATCCCATCCATCTCCTTCACCTCATTTCTCATTCATATGACAACAAATTCAACAACAAAATAGTTTCCAAAAGATCCAAAATCTTCAACACACTGAAAACCCCACCCATCACCAATATCTACTATATATTCTTTCTTTCCAAGATACCGTCTTTGTTTTTCTCTTTCTATTCGCATTCGTAGTTTTATTTTGGCAGGCTTTGATCTGGAATACCCCACGTCTTCAAGTTTCTCGGTGACCCAGGTCCGTTTCCTTATCCGATACCCTTATTTTATTTTGTTTATTTGGTGATGGCATTTTCATTTCCTGAACCCAACACACAAACCCGAATAAAAACAAAACGAAGGGCCTTAACAGCAATAATAACTAAAATTGATCTTTTTGTAAAAAGCGAAAAAACAATGTATATAGAGACTCTTTAAAGAAAGTGGCCAGAAGTTTATGGGCTTGTAGAGTAGTAGATTGTCATGCTTAAGAGTTTGATGAACGGTTTACGCGTACGTTTTGCAAAAACAGAATATCTGAATACAAAACATCTCGGATACTGACCAGTGCTAGTAATAAGCATTTATACTACCTCTTCCTCACTTCTGTCATACAAAAGTTAGAGCTACAATTTCGGTTATATATACATGTTCGCGTATCGAGAGAATGACTATGAGAAAACCATAAGCAAACTGCTAGTTGCAGCTATAGGATATCATATTATGATCAATTCTTTTAGATGGAAACGAAATCATATCAAAATGCAAGTATCAATACAAAAATGTCTCTTTTGTCATGCATTCGTAGCAACGCTACACTTCTTTTCTAGTAACTAACACCTCGATCCAGGGGTGATTTTCGTACGCAAACGATCCATCCATCACAAACCTAAGCAAGTTAAATTACATTCCTCATTCTAATCAGGACAAAAATCTGAGATTTGTAATTGACCAACCTACGTCACTTCATGATCATGGTATACACTGCCTTTATTTCTTACTCATCACTATTTAGAATTTATATATTTGCCTATTTCCTGAGCCTAGCTACATGACGATACTAAACTAAAGTAAAGATAATGAACAGTGCAAAGTTCTGCAGTTGAAAAAAGCAGTAGCCGCAACGTAGTGTAATATGAAATAAAAAGGGTTCTTTTTGCAGCCTTCCCACCGCATGAGACCTGCCCATCTTATTATCAACAACAATGCATGAACAAAATCTAAAAAAGATGACAATTTATGCTGCTTTTGCTTATGCTGCTGCTTTTCTTTCCTTTCACAGAAATAAACAATGCATCTCAGTTTCTCCAGACTCTGCAGCATCACAATCTGTCCCCCCTCTGAATAAACAGAATAAAAAAAGTATTAAATCGCCAATACAGTAAATTGAATGCATGCACATAATCTTAAACACGATATATCCCTACACGTGATGATGTTTCATATTAATGCATCCTTCTCAAAAGAGGTCAATCGTTGTCCGTTTAGAACTAAAAACTTAAATCTTGAAACCTACCGAGATCCACCCAAATTTCGATTTTTTTCCCTGCAGTAATCAAAGATTTTTTTTTTGGATTTTTAAGTTTTTGGCTTTCTTCGGATCCGAAAAAAATAAACCTAAAATCGTGCCAAAATAAAAATTCAATAGAATATCCAGTACTTCCAGCAACAACACAGACACCTCAAAAAAACAATTGATAAATTCATTCAGCAGGAAAAATCATTTCTTCAGTGGCGGCTCATCATCATCGGATAGCGTCAGGTCAATAACTTCAGCTATAACTCTTTTGCGGCCGGATTCAAAATTCGGTGGTGATGTTTTACCCCCTATATTGGAAACAAGGTTGGGCGTATCGCTTGGTATTCTGTTAAGCGATCCCTTTCCCACATCATGTTGTGCATAATTGCGTGGACTGCTAGGCACTGCTTTATCCTTACTGTCAGTTGGGTTGAAAGGCATACTTAGTCTACTACCAAAATCGTTAGCACTACCGTCACCAACATTTTTGGAAAAGCGTTTGTGTGAATCAACAGATGATCGGTCGCCAGAAGAAACATTGTTGGAACTAGGAGATTTGCTAGGAAGACCTTTGTAAAACCCACCGGTTGGAGAATTAGGCAAAGTATCAAAAAGACCGTTAATTGGAGAATTAGGCAAAGCATTAAATGGACCGTTAGATAAACTGTCATGCATGTGAATTGATGAGTTAGCAACATCTTTGGAGGGATTGTTAGCTGGGTCTGTAGATGCACCTTTGAAACATAAAGTATTGGAGGAAACTGGAGGCGAAACATTAGAAGAAGATTTGACATTAGAGAAAACCTTAGACGAAACCTTAGACGGAACCTTAGAAGAAACATTGGAAGAAACACTGGAAGAAACGTTGGATGAAACATTGGAAGAAACATTGGAAGAAACATTTGAATAGACATTAGGATAAACATTAGTAGAAGCATTAGAATAATCTCTCGGGGTATAAACTGAAGAAATGCAAAGGCTAGTGGGAATATTAGGTACAGGACCAGAAGAACAATTGGACATATCCCTTTGCTGATTTTTGGATATGTCATTAGAAAGATAGTTGGATGAAGCTTTAGCGGCCCCTTTGAAAAAGTTTTGAGATACACCATTAGCTGCACCATTAACTGCGCCATTATTTGAGCCGTAAGCAGATCCATTAGCCAAATCGTTAGACGAAACTCTTGATAAATTTCTAGACGAAGCTTTAGACTGGCTGCTGTGCGATTCATTTGATAAACTCCTAGATTCAAGTCTTGCCGACCCACCAGATGAGTCGTTGCTAGTACTCCTTACTATCGGCTTCGGAGGAAGCCCACGATTTGGTGCGATAGTCACCCTTTTCTGTTGCACGTCTCTAACTTCATGTCCAGTTTGGTTTTGCTGACTGCGCATCATATCTAATCTAGGGTCTTGTATTATGTTGTTTGCCGGCTGTTGTAATGACGTTTGACTTCTAGCAGGATTCCTTTCTTTTTCATGATCTATAGACGGCGCTCTGGAAACAATCGGACTGTGCTCGTCTTCTGGATTATCAATAAAGAGAGATGATTGATCATCAAAATGCACTGGGGACGAGGAGTCAACAAACAGGTCAGCATTGTTTTGTTTCGAGCTCGGTTGATAGAAAATTGATGTTTCCCATGATGGTAGAGCATCAAATACAGAACAATCTTTGATATTTGGCGTTAAAGGTCTAGGTACAGGTGAACTTATAACCGTGGAATTAGGCAGTGGTAGCTGTTGTTCAAAAGGACTCTGTATCTCTGAGCTGCTATCGCGTGTAGAGACTTGTTCAACTATTTGACCTTCCCTTCTTAGTTGATCGCTAACAACGGCATTCTCCATTTGATTCTGAACTAGGTTACCGTTAGCTGCATTTTTGGTACGGGGGTCAGATGTATCCACTGCTATCGGTTGTTGCGTTGAATCACTTTGCTGTCGATTACGCACTTCAGTGTCGCTAATTTGTCTAGTATGTTGAGAACGTTCGGGACCAGTTGCATTCGTTTCCAAGTTTCGGGGTGATTCCACAGTAGATGTATTTTCCATATCCGAGCTTAAATCTAAAATTTCCCTATTATCACGTCGAGGTTCTATCGAAATGTATTCTTCCTCATCACTTTCACTTTTGGTATCTGCCAACAATTGAGTCCCAGCAGGTAGTTTCCAAGAACCATTAGATTGAATCTCAATCTCCGAGACGTCATAAGCCTCGGTTTTAGCTAAAACATCTTCCATATATTCATCACCAGCAAGGGAACTAAACAACAAAGCTTTGTTGCATATTGGACATATATGACTTTCCTTTTGTTTTAAAAGCATGAGGTAGCTCGCGAGATCAAAACATTCAATATGTGCACAATTCCTTCCCCTTACCGGAGTCTCAATTTTCTTGTAACTCAAAGGACATCTCAACGATAAAACGATAGACAAAGTCTGTACTTCCTCTGAATTCTCTTTCACAATATAATCGATAGTTTCTTGTTTCGTAATTTTTGGACGCTTCGTGACTTCATCTATGATTTCTTGATCCGAAAATGATTTGACTAAATATGGAAACATTTTCACGGCCATCTCGTTTTTCTCCGCAGTAAACTCTAGTAAGTTTGCAATTTTCGTTTCCAAGGTCACTTTTTTCGTAATATCAAGGGCAACTGAAACGCCAGGCTTCCCCTTCAATCCTCTTGCCTTTATTTCAACATCCATATTATTAACTTTTAATCGAACACTTTCCGAATAGTCTAAACCGTATTCGCTTAGTTCCTGTGGGTGTTCAGACAGCACTGACAGCAACATAATTTTATAATTTAACTGCTTAATAGCGTCAACGTACTCTCTAGACAAAGTAAATCTTAAACTGGACTTTTGTCTTTCCTTCGTTTTCTTGATTTCAAGGTATTCTGCTAATGGAACGATTAATTCGTAAAATGGCGATTTGCGCAATGGTATTTCTGAAGTTTTCTGTAATGCAGGCGAAAGATGTTTTTTTGAATTATTTATTGCTTGTTCTAGAGTAAGTCCTGATTTTTTCTGCGACGTGTCGGACGTTGCTGTCGATAGAGCTTGTGTATTTGAGCTAGTGTGAGAATATGATACTTTGCTGGAATGTGGCCTTTTTGTGTCATTATCTCTGTAGCTGGAGTTCGACCTATAACTGGTATCTCTGTTTGATTCATAGTGGCGAGGTTTCGAGGTGCTTTCATGATACTCATTTTTGCTACTTAATGAAGATGCGCGGGAGTCGTTGTGACGACCTTTTGATGAAGTACTATGCTCATTTCTTTCATTTTGAGATCGCATTTCTTCGTATCTATCTTTCTTATCGTAGTAATCATCATCATAATCGTAATCATCGTCATCATATCTATCGTCGTATCTGCTATCATTGTACCTGTCATCATATCTGTCATCATACCGGTCATCGTACCTGTCGTCATATCTGTCATTACTTTTCGCATACCTTCTGCCATGGGAAGAAACATCAAGTACGGCATTATAAATATCCTTCATTTTCGAGGCGTTGTTTGATTGATAAACCTGCAATGTACAGTGTTTCAACCTTGTCAGTAAGACGGATCTGGATCCAGCAGTCGACATTTTCAATTGGTACAGAGCATCTTTAAGGTCGTCAGTACTTAAATCTTTTCCCAAAAGATAATTTATTTGCCCAAATTGATATTTAATATCCTTCATCTTTGACTTATCAGCAAGAGTTAGGGGCGGATCCACCATGAAATGGATGTGAATCTAGGTGTAGGTATATTATCCAATTTAGTTAAACTAGAGTGTGAGGAAGAGTGGAGAATAAAAAACTTTTATAATAATATTATCAAGTAGTGCACAATGGGTTAGGGCCACCATACTGTGTCGTTGATGGCTTGTTATGCTAGTGCGTATATTCGGTTTCTTGATTATGACCAAGGTTTACTGTATTGTCGTTTGATGGCAGACGGGTAACAACAATTATTAGATCTTTACAAGAAAATAGTCACAAAATGCTAAAAAATAGGTAAAGCCATTGAAATTAAATATTACCAGTAGATTTGGTAGAGTATTTATATTATAGCTTGTAACTTCTACTGGAAGTCTGTTTCAGCATTAAACTTTGTAACGCATTTCACCATGATTGATGTGTAAGATTGCACTCCTCCACTTAATATAATACTGTTTCCTAGACTGATTAATTTCTTCATGTGCTTTGGGCACTTGCATTTTGAGTAAAAGCTGTGATGCTACTTGAGGACACCATCCAATTAAGCCCTTGCTGCCTAGCCGCTAAAGCGTGGGTCGTACATCTTTATGGTGTGCTAGTTCCGTCTTGTAATATTTATCGTAGTCGAGTATCAACTGTGATAATGCTGGTACAATATAGATTGTGAGCATCGCTATAAGTAACGCCACCAAGATAGAAGTGATGACTCTAGCAATGCGACTGATCTTTGATACATCATCAACCGGTTGTTCGTTGGGATTCATATTACGGTAAGTGATTTTAGTCGTTTTGTGACTTTTGGAGGGTTTTCGTAGTCGTAGTGAAGGATAAGTACCAAATATTTAATGTAACTTATTTCGTCCTGTGGGGTTGATCAATGTAAGTGAAGATATGGTTAAAACAACCTGAAATTTAATAGATTAATGGAGATAAACTAAATAAAAGGATTATGCTGATTTATATAATAAAAATGAGCTTAGGTATGTACGTACAGTACGGGGCAGATGAAGTGAATAAAATCTTTCATTTTAACGCGTCTGAAAAAGATGTATGTTTTTTCTTTCTTTTACTATCACCTGTAAGAATGCTTAATTGATTCCATTTTTGATGATTTCATACTGTACTATGCCTTACAAACATATACCCCTATAGCGAATTTCCATTATTAAGCGGATGGGGGCGCGAAAGAATGTCCCAAGCATATATCGATAGCTTGTATCATGAACTGTTCGCAACCGGCAGCTTCGCGTGTCTTAAAGTTTTCTAATGACAACAGCTCATAGTATCATACCAGCTTTTACTATTAAAAGTTCCTAGACCCTTTCGTTGAAAGATTTCTCTGCGTTGCAAAATCCATTTGACTAGATATACCTTGCAACATCCGGAAAAAACACTTGAGGCCCTTAGAAGGGCCGAAATCAGTGACATCACGATTTCGAGACAAACCATCTAACAAATCCTAAAAAGTCACAATTTTTTTACTTATTGTAAATAAAGAAAGCCATACCAATCTGATTCCAACAAAAAAAAAGCGACTTAACTTTACTAAACACGCCAAAAACTGGTCTGTAAATGCGTCGAAAGATGTGAATTTTACAATTGAAAGTTCATTCCAAGTGGGACTTCCATTTGCAATTCACTCGACAACTCCTTGGACAGCCTTTAACCTCTCAAGATATTTTTCTAACCTTTACTTCGGGTCAAAAATCTCTTACTATATGGGGCGGAATTTATGTTACGCGTCTTAACTTTCATCAATCGGCCCCTATGGGTCCAAAAAGACGTGCCCCAGGCTTCAAAGGAGAACGTTATCGACAAGTTCTTGATATTTTCTTACTCCCTGGGCTCAAAAGATGTAGGGAGACTGACCGGGAAATGATATAACAACAGTACAACGCCCCAATTCACGAATCAAAAATTGTGAAATCATGGTTCGCGGAAAAAGTTTTGCCTCTAGATTTTCCCCCTCAAAGTCCAGATCTGAATATGATAGAGCATATCTGGGAATATAAGAAGAGTCGGATCAGTCTCAGGTCTCTAGGTGCACAGTCTGTTGACCATATGGAAGAGGTTGTGCAGGCCACCTTGGACGAAAAGGTGTGCTAGAACCGTATTTTCAAAGCATGCCTCATCGCGACCAGGTAGTCATTGACAACAAAGGTGATTATACTAGATATTCCATACATATAAAAATTATGGCTTTTCCCAATCATATCAACTAAGTCTTAGCTTCAATTGACCAGTTTCTCGTAAAGATATCTATATTCATTTAAAATCAAGGGAATGTTTTAGTGGGGGTAATTTACGAAGTGAATATTCTGTTCTAGTGCCCTATACGACACACTCTTTATTCAAATTGATGAGGTAAAACGATTTTTAATTTATAGATGCATTGTTCCCAAATAAAATACGCAGATTATTGCGCGGGGAACGTGTTAGAGCGATTTGGTCTAGCCCCATTCCGTAGAACATGGACGGCACTTTGGTCATGGGGCGGAAAGACGGCTTCGTTTACGTTTACTGAAGTTGAAAAATGGAACCATTCTCTGGCACACCTGGGCTGGTATTTTTGTATTGTGTTATGTGTGTGGATAGTTAAAATATTTTGTATCAGTACGGTCCGTATGAAAAGGCGCGTATAAGAGGATAAGTTGTTTTATTTTGTGTGCAAGATGAGAAAGAGGTTTGTGTCCCGTTTGACAATATACAGAGTGCCCAGGTCTTGATATCATACTGCCATTTGATATGTGTACATGAGCATCCTCAGCAGATTTACCATATCTCACTGTGTATATATCTGTCTTTACATTGAGAGTATGCAAGTTCAAGCCGTATAGAATCCATCTGATACAAAGATTAACAACCAGCCCCAAACCAACAATACGTAAAAATGTCTACACTAAACATCTCTTTCATGAATACTTCGATACTTTCTCCTCTGAGATAGAAAGGCGTATCTTCATCCTATTACCCAATGGCCTGTCCTGTCCCTTTTCCATAAATAAAAAAGAAAACAAGAAAAACCCTCTTTGTTTAAATGCTATCCCCATGGTATTTATTATGATGATAATATAATTATATTGGTTACTATTAATATCTTCACCAATAGTCATTTTTATTATATATAAACCAACAAACCTTCTTATTCAGTTAATCTCCATCAATTTATTTCAAATTGTTTTAACCATCTATCCTCACTTACATTGATCAGCCCCACAGTACGAAGTACAATAAACATTCGGTACTTATCTGTCACTACGACTACAAAAAACCTCCAAAAATTACAAACAAGAAAACTTCATATACCGTAATATGAATCCCAACGGCCAACCGGTTGATGATATAACAACGATTAGTCGCATTGTCAAAGTCATCACTTCTATCTTGGTGGCGTTACTTATAGCGATGCTCACAATCTATACTGTACCAGCATTATCACAGTTGATACTCGACTACGATAAATATTACAAGACGGAACTTTTACACCATAAAGATGTACGACCCACGCTCTAGTAGCTAGGCAGCAAGGGCCAAATTCTCAGTGGCAGTGAGTTTACGCAACTTGCTCGTCATAAGATGCCGCTGCAGCGACATCATTCGGAGCCGTAGCGGCAACGTGTTTGGTAGCTGGAACATTGACCGCAGGTACCAGTTGCATGCTCGCAGGACTCGCAAGTATATCAGTTACCACGGCAGAAATATTTCAAGGTTACGCTATTATAATATGTGTAAGTAAAAGAGATAACGTCCCATTAATAACGACAGCGCATGAGTACGCTTATGATATGCTCCGTGAGTCGGTTCTGTTACACCAGTAGCGAAACACACATTATAACTTGAGCTACACAAATAGCCCGGCGACGTACAATGGCTTACAATACTCAGTCAACAGTACGGTGTATGATTATATTATAAAAGCCAATTTGAGCAACCGGCTAGAACAAATTGGACGCACGGTCTTGAACTTGGTTCACAAAAACGATGTCTACACACATCCTGTGAAGGTCTCGTTAGACGTCAATATAACCGCCCACTTGGCCGCCTCAGTTAAGCCAAATATCCAGCTTCATATACATCAGAACATTCCCAGCAGCGAGTATAATCATGCCTATACTACTAAAGGTGACGGCCTGAAATTTAGTGTATGTCATCCCAACGCGAGAAGCGAATCGCTGAAAGCAGAGTACGATTTCACGGGCATGGATGACTGTCTTTACGATTACTACTGGGCTCAAGCTTACTATAGCATATAAATCAGTAAATAAATAAGTGTCTTCTCTACTTCTCCTTTCTCACCTTTCATTTACCCCGGTTTCGTGCATTGATATCACAAATTTATCACAGGTATATAGGACCAACAATCACCTTTTTAATAATAGCCAGCGGAAAAAAAGCATCGAGCTCTAGTAATATATCTGTAGTTTTTTCACAGTTGTATGCAATTGCTTTTAAATTTACGTCAAAGCCCAATATATTGAATTTCACTTTCTTTATTGAAGCCGATATTCCTGCGTAAAATTAACTTCACCAGATCTGTTTTTTTCCGATGTCGATATAACTTACTTCGCTGCAGCCCCGAGCTTTTGGAAACCCGAAAGGAAAGACGTGGTCAGAGTAGCTTTATAAGCCCCAAAAAATTCATAAATACTCATTCACACAAGCCACATTCCAGTATATACCACTGGTACAATCTACTTAATAATTGCCAGCATCTTTCATTTCACATATACCGGTAAAACATAAACAGGTATATTTTCAAATAACAATAAAATAAATCACAACAAACAAGTCATTTCCAACAAACACACATAGAGTTCCATCAACTTTACTCCAGACTAGCAATCTGGCCCGAATTCACAAGCACCTTTTCATCCACTCTTTTCCCCGTATCTCCCCTGACCAGCCTATACGTCAGCACCGACCCCGACTGGCTACTAACCTCAAACGCCCTCACACCTCTCACGACTCCGCCGTACCCGCCGTACCCTCCTTCACCCGCTCCTCCACCATGGCACAAATACATGTCTCCATGGTCCATACAAAAATTATTGGCGTGGTCGTGGCCCACACTTAAGATCTTAACACCAATTTGTTTGAGCACGTCGTACCCGCCAGTGTTGAACTTCGGCGCGGTGCATCCTTCACGGTATTCGCCAATGAACTTGTGGCCTTCGTCACGGTACTCTGGGAGTGGGATGTGCCAGAACGCAAACGACAAGTGGATGTGGCTATACTCTTCTTGTGCCGGTTTGAGCTTGGCATATTGATCAGTGAGAAATTCTAGCTGGTCTGGTTTGATCCAGTCGTACCCCGAGTAGGCTTTTGGATTGGGTGAATAAGAATGACTGTCTAGGAAATAAAATGTAAGGGCTGGATTATTACTTTTTGGGCCTAGGGCTTGGATAACGTAGTTTCCTACTCCAGACACATTTGCTGGACCTGATGAAGATAAGGAGTAAGGAAGAAGCTCAACAAAATCCATAAGCTGCTGCCGCGACAAGCTACCTTCGTCATCGTGATTTCCAAACACCATGCTATATGGGATTTTACGTTGAATCAATGGAGAGACCGCTTTGAGCATTGCAGTTGGTGAATCCGGCGACGCCTGGCCAAAAATTTGATCACCGGTCAACACCACGTAATCGGGTTTCTCCTGATCCAGGATCGGCTCCAAGTACTCTAGTGTTCTTGGGTCTGCTTCGCAGTTTGTGGGAGAATCGGGGTATGGATCCATGCATTTGCCAACTCCCGTAGAGAAATGCAGATCGGCAATTTGAAGAATCTTGAATTTGCCGTTTTTGTTAAGTCTCAACTTGGGCGTAGGTACTGTTTTTTTAGGCCCATTGCGTATTGAAATTCGAGGTTGTGAAGAAAGTCCGTTGATGTAACCTGGCTTCAAGTGCCAAGACGGTCGAGGTTCCTTAGCATCAGGTCCAAACAATATGTCCACCGCTGTCACCGACTTATCGTCTTCTTCGGCTCCTCCAAACTTCAGCCATAGTCCGTTACTTCTTTTAACCCAGTTTGTATTCTTAATGTCAGTTTCTGGATCCATATCTCTAACAACGTAATTTGGGATCTTACTACCTGATCCAACAGCAACATCAACAACCACTTTTTGATCGTCCTTCAACTTATTCTCATCCACCCTTTTGACGTACAAGTACGACGATTTCCCCCAGCCTTTTCCCAGCCCCAGCTCTTTCGGGTACTTATACCACTCATTGCTATTTTGCGGGCACCCGCTCTTTAAAAGACATGTTTCGATTTTGAGATCAACTACAACGTGACCCGGCTGTAAGTGGAATTGTAGAGTATGTGGCAGGACATGGGAGTAGTAGTTGTCCACGAAAAATAAAAATATCAGAAGAAACGACACTCCGATGAATATTTTAATTAACTGGCGCGACCAGCGCCGTGAAAGTGGGATCATTGTAGATTTCTTTTCTCCGATTGAAGGTGCATTGATGATATTGAAAAGAAAGAGTGCCAAAGAGGAGGGAAAAAATATTTAAGATTTAACAAATACGCTATGTAACATGTTACATCGTTACAAACAACAATACACTCATCCGGCTTGCAGTTAAATATGAATTTCAGCGATTTCAGGAAGGTCTACGATGATTCAATACATTGTGGGTCTTCCAGTTTTTGTGTCATGAAAACGATCTCAATTACTCTTTCAACAAAATACAAACATACGCCCAAATGGCCACAACTGGTAGTACAGTTTTCACCCCCGACTTTCAACTGACCCGGTCTGATTTCAATGCAGGCATATTTCCATCATCCTTCTGCTCACAGTCAACTACGACAACTCTCTTAATCTTCACTCCCTCAAATCAACCATAATTTTCGAACCAAATTCATCCTTATAATAAATAAAATAAAATTTCCATTTGCATATATATTCATTACCGTTCCGAGAACTTTTCCATTCCCCATACATCTATCATGCTCCGCATCTCCTTACACCACATCGTCAATTTTACCAAGGCTTAGCATCTACAGAGTAACAGTTAGTACCTTTCGTATTTCCAATTTCCAGTCACACTCAACTGATAGAAGAGAAAAAAACACCATAACTTACCCTCTTGTTTTGGCAACAATCCAAATCTCTTTTTAAGCGTAACTCTCTGGCGGGAGTATTTATCGTCTGGCGAGAATCTCGCAGGGTGGGCGGATTTAGTGATCTCACCGGACTCTGTGATCTTTTTTAAAGTGTAGACTCGCTTGCCTTCGTTGTTGAGTGTGTACATTAAATGCATTGTTGATTCGTGTGTTGTGCGAGTTTTAAGTGTCGATGGTTTTTTTGTTGATGACGGCTAGATATTTCAAGTGAAAAAAATTTGGGAATAAAAGTTTTTTGGTTTGGCTGGAAGTGGGAGGGACTTGATAGCGAAATGACCTAGCCCTATGGAAAAGTACTGTACTTAAAACCTTACTTTAGCTTCCTGGTTTTCATCAGAATAGATCTGTAGCTTTCTCACACCCTACAAATAATCTAACTATCATTTATAAAAGCATTTCAATATATAAAGCAGACTAATAAAAAAGCGAGTATGGATATGTATACATCTTTATAAAAAAATAAATGATAATAATATAGCTATGTAAATACAAAATAAAAAAGATCGAGAATGACCGAGTACAATAGATTCGACTGACACAAGTACCATCTTACATTCTATCAACAGGAGTCAAGTTGAGCAACTTCATACCGTTGTTCAACACTTGACGAGCACTAGAGTACAGAGCCAATCTAGCAATAGCCAATTCTCTTTCTTGACCAGCAACCCACAGAATATCGTAACAGGAAGACACAACATGCGTTAGCTTGAACAAGTAAGTGACAATGGTTGATGGTTCACTTGTCTTGAATGCATTCAAAATAGCGTCGGAATATTGACTAATGACTCTCAAGAGTTCTTTGGCACAAGGCTCAGTCAACAAAGAGAGGTCAGCTTCAAGAATGTGATCGTACAGTTCTCCAGCATTACGCTCAACGGAACGGAGACGAGAATGAGCATATTGAAGATAAGGACCAGTATCACCTTCGAAAGACAACATTCGCTGCATGTTGAAGTTATAATTATTAATACGCTTGGCAGCCATGTCTTGAATCATGATGGCAGAAATACCAACCAAGTCAGCAATTTCGTCAGGGTTCTTGACTTGTGCGTACTTAGCTTCGTTCTTCTTCATAACTTCATGCATACTTTCCTTAGTTTCTTCAAGAATTGTGTCAAGGAAAACAACAGTTCCTTTACGGGTACTCATACCAAGAACCATACCAAAGTTAATATGTTGAAGAGATTTAGCCCAGGGGTAGTCTAACAGCTCGAGAACCTTGAAGAATTGAGCAGTGTGTAGGTCTTGTTGAGATGCAATAACGTAAACCATCTTGTCGAATTTGTATTTCTCATATCTCTCAACGGCACCAGCAATATCACGGGTGATGTATAAAGATGTACCGTCACTCTTTTGAACAATAACCTTTCCAAGCTTCTTATTCACTTTGGTCAAATCAACCAATTTGGCACCCTTATCTTCAGTGATAAGACCCTTTTTCTCCATCATTTCACCAACCTTTTTCATAGACTCCTCAGAAACTTGAGACTCACCAGCGTAACTGTCATAGTGAATATTAAGACGGGCATATGTTTCCTTGTACTTTTCAATTGAAAGAGCACGGAACTTCTTCCATAAACTAACAGCATACTCGTCACCTTCTGTCATTTTCTTGAAGAATGCCCGGGCATCTTCATCAATCTGGCTCACACCTTCTGGACTAGCTTCCTTTTCAGCTTCGATATCCTTGTTGATTGCGACGTAGACTTCGAACAAATGATTAATGGGATCCACGTTAAGTTTTTCCTCAGATCCGTATTTCTGGAATCCGACACCGAGAACACCAAATTGCTTTCCCCAATCACCAAGGTAGTTGACTCTGATAACTTCGTAACCAACGGCTTCGTGTAGATTCGAAATAAAACCACCAATGATGGTACTTCTCAAGTGACCAGCATGGAAAGGTTTAGCAATGTTAGGCGAACTGAATTCAATAAGTGCCTTTTTACCTTTGCCGATTGTGGAAGTACCGTAAGTTTCTTTTTTAGTCAGCACATCTTTCACAGTAACAGCTGCAAGCAGGTCGATGTTGAAGTAAAACTGAATAAACGCTCCTTTGGGTATAGCCTCGCTGATGTATTTTCCCTTATCAAACTTCTCTGTCCATTCTTTGGCAAGTTCATCAGGTTTGCTACCCTTAACTCTCAATCTAGGCACAGGCAAAACGAGCTCACCACGGTCTGACGAGTTTGTCCATTCGAGAGCTGGATATATTAATTCCTTAGACACACCAGAAACCTTGGCGAGTTCCTCAGTGATGTATGAACGAAAGATGTCGTATGGGTTGGAAACAGGGTTGGAGCCTGGGAAAACCACAAGATCATCTTCGATTCCGAAAGCTTTTAGTTTCGAGGTCAATTCAGCGATATCTGACATTTTTCTGATACTTCGGTATTTGTAGGATAAAAAAGGCAGACTGTTCGTTTTTCGGTAGTTGAAAGAAGGTCTGAGGAGTCGGGTTGATATCCGTGAAAACATCAAAGAAATATTGTGATTTCGGAAAATTTTTATACTTTACTATTTTACAATAATTTTTCAGTCATCTCAGAATCTCAACTTAAAAAGTCAGGGTAAATTTATAAATGTGACTAATAGATGGTGTGAGATTACTCGGTTGGGTAATTCGCATGAGGCTCAAAGGGCAAGGGCACGTAAGGCTCAAGTTGTTTCAACATGCATTTTGGAAACTTCTTGTGCCTCCACAATCAGTACCGACGAGTTCAGATTTGGCGCTTTTGAACATCACTGTCACACCTAACTAATGATTCACATTCCCAGATCCAAAGAGAATTCACTCTTGAAGCTAGAGCAGGAAGTTGTGTCAAGGTTACGTCATTTACTCTCGAGAGTTGAGGTCACACCAGAATTGTTTATAGGCAATGCACCGTTTTGCCTTGATGTAGCGAAAGAGAATTCAACTTATACTGGCTCTTCCAATCCAAAAATTGATAGAGTAGATGATATCATGAACTATGTAGTACTTGTGGCTACCACCATTGCATCGGAGGGTAAAACTCCTAAAGAAGAAAGCGAACTATTCATCGCAAGGTTACGTCGGGAACTGGAAATCAACGAACAGAACTTGCGCATTGACAAAATAATGCTGCGCGGGGACTTTGGAGATAATAAATGAAGCTCATCATGATTCTTGCGTGTATATGTGCATATATACCCTCGAGACTCCCACATATATTGATTTTTCTAAGGAAATATATAAATTAAAAATTGTTCACTATCCAACTTTTTTTTCTTCATAAATATTGCAATATCAACCATATGATATATAACTTATCGCCTACGATATTTGTATCCAAATAGCTCAATGGCATATTCATGGCAATAGCTTTGAGCGATCAAGATCGTAACCAAATACATTAGCAACTTTCACGATTTGTTCATGGAAGAACCCTATCACCATTTTGGCAAGCCCAGCGCCTCTCCTCTTTGCCTTCGCCGCTGTAGTTTCTTCTCCATCATTCTCAGGCAGGTCCTTTGTTGTGGGTAACACATTGTCGCTCGCACTCAAACTGATGAATAAAGCAAACGGAACCAGCCACACGCAAATGCCCAAAAACGACGCCACTTGCGCGAATGGTGGGTGTGTCTCTCCTTGATAGTATGGGTTCTTTTTGTATATCTCGTAGGGTGGCAAGTCACGACTGGTAAACCAGCGGAACCAGATTAGATGATTTAAGACGACAGCGAGGCATGAAAGAATAAAGGTGCCACTTGAAAGCTTGATATATGGAAAACGAGTTAGGTTTTTGAGATATATGAAATTCGCCGCAATTGAAAAGACCGTATGTTTAAATGGGAAGCCGTCGAAAATCCAGAGTAGTGCATGTATTACTATGATTGAATAGATCAGTTTGTAAAGCACTTTTTTCGTTGTAACTGTATGCTCTTCGACTTGCTCAGAGATAAAGTATAGCCCTGATGCAATTGCCAGCGTCAAAAAGACGAATGAGGCTGACATGCCAATATATGACAAAAGTCTTAGTACGATCATCTTGATTGAAAAGTGTGGATCCGTTTTGAAGAGGGTAAAAGCAGTGATCAGGTTGGCAAGTTAAGTGAATACGAAAGAGAATTACCTTCAGAAAAAACTGGGAAGTGATCTTTTCGCTAATTCAACTTGCAGTACAAGATTGAAGTGAGTTTCAGAAACTTATGACTTACGTAGCTAAGTGTATTATATTTTCAGTTAAGTACTAAATGTCGAGTGCTACGTAATTACTAAAGGTCACAGACCAAGTACGAACAACTCATGAAAGCGCAAACCACTCTAACATGTGCGCTGCAAATCCCTCGTGAAAACTAGCAACGTTAATATCGCGAATAAATATACCGGTAGATAGAACACTATCACTCACCACAAACAAATTGGGTATTAATAATAATAATTTCATTTTTTATATATTCTATCGTCAAACTCATAAACAAAGGTGTTGAACATGTTCACGCGCGAACTATTCTGGTTAAATAATTAAAGAAAAAAGTTTTTTTTCTCTCACATAAAGTGAAGTTTTTTTTGTCCTGTAATATTCAATCCGTTGAGGAAAGAATTGTATGATTACACTACCAGGGGTTTTCTTATTTGAGGAAATAAAACAAAATCTGATAATGTAAGGATCGTAATGGCACTAAAAATATAAGCCAATATGCATCTTAATACAGCAATCTGGTTGCAATGCGGAATGGTGTTTCTTCAAGGGCTTGGTGAAGCTTCTTGATGTCATTCAATGAAACGTTAGAAATATCAGCCATAAGGTATGCAATATCTCCTCTTGATTCAGAGTATTGCTTTTCAATGTTGTGGTCGGCAAAGATTTCGTTGACAGTTCTCAGCACACCGGGAACATTCTTGTGAACGTACAAAACACGAACTCTGTCATCATCGTCCAAAGTCAATTGACGAAGAGCAACCTCAGGGAAGTTGACGGCACCGACAGATGAACCTTCGTTGATGTATTTGGAAACAGCAGTTCCGACTTCGATACCAATAGCGCATTGAGCTTCTTCAGTAGAACCACCAATGTGGGGAGTAAGGATGATGTTACCAAGAGCGGTGAGTTCACTAGTCCAGCTGTTAAGTGAATCATTGAACAAACCAGCACCATTCTTAGCAGGTTCATTGGGATACACATCAAGTGCAGCTCCGGCAATCTTTCCAGACTTGCGTGCTTCGATGAGTGCTGGGATATCAATTACAGTACCACGAGAAGCGTTGATAATGTAAGAGCCGTCCTTCATAGCATTGAATTGCTCAGTTGAGATCATATTCTTAGTCTCGGGAAGCTCAGGGACATGTAAGGTGACAAAATCAGCTTGACGGAAGAGAGCGTCCAAAGTAGGAACCTGCTTAGCAGTACCAAGAGCCATAAGCATGAGAACATCATAGTAGATGACAGTCATACCAAAAGCTTCAGCAAGAACGGACAATTGAGAACCAATGTGACCGTAACCGATAATTCCCAAAGTCTTGCCACGAATTTCCCAACATTTAGAAGAGACCTTGTTCCAGGTGCCAGTGTGCATTTCAATGG
This sequence comes from Geotrichum australiense, assembly GCA_030563945.1. Lineage (NCBI taxonomy): Eukaryota > Fungi > Ascomycota > Dipodascomycetes > Dipodascales > Dipodascaceae > Geotrichum > Geotrichum australiense. The sequence goes on along the minus strand of JAJMKR010000075.1, from coordinate 103,493 downwards.
AACGGTCACCAACTTGACGAGCCAAAGAAATGATCTCGGCAATAACTAACTCAGCAACAGAACGAGAGTTGGAGAAAGGAGAGTTGAAAACAGCGATACCTCTCTTAGCAGCGTGCTCGAGATCAACCTGGTTGGTACCGATGCAGAAGCAACCAATGACAAAGAGATTTTTAGCAGAGTCAAGAACTTTTTTAGTAAGTCTGGTCTTAGATCTAATACCAATGGCGTGGACATCCTTGATTTTCTCAATGAGCTCGTCTTCGGGAAGAGAAGTCTTCAAAAACTCGACCTGGTATCCTTGTTTATTGAAAATCTCGATGGCAGTAGTGTTGACGTTCTCGAGCAAGAGGATCTTAATGTCTTCAGTGGAGAAAGGCTTCAACGTTTTGGGCTCGGCATAACCAGGGTAACCTTTGCCAAAGGAAGAACCTGGGGAGTAAGCAGCTGTAGGGGAAGCTGAAATTGAGACAGCGTTGGCGAAAGCTTGGGAGATGTTGTTTATATCTTGAGGTTGGGTCATTGTTAGCGAGTATCCTGAATTGCTGGAGATGATGTATGAAGACAAGAAAGAAGATAAAATAGAAGGAAGACACGAATATATATATACGAGTCAGAATAAATCCAAAAAGTCAAAAAATTTCATTGGGATAATTACGCCATTAATTTGAGTTCTACAGAAAGGTGGATTATATAAGCTCCAGGCTAGGTTGAGTCGAGCATTGAGTCACTAATTCAAAGAGGATTTTTTATTTTTTCATTCACCCAAAAACAGCTTGAAGTCTGACTGATTGTCTGATTTGTTTGCAGAGGAATTAATGAAAAACAACAATGTGAGAATTGTTTGTTACGCATTCCAGTTAGACGTTTGGGTAGATTTCATTAAACTGACAACTAACTTATATTATTACAGCTTACACACCAACAGTTATTTATAAATTTAGATACCATGTCTGTGCACTACTATGATTTCAATTTGTAGTTACGGTATGTGCAGTACAATACAGCAATTTAGGTGACTGATTGACAGGTTTGAACTGCAGGCCCTTTGTGCGGTGAGTATTCATCACTCGACCTCAAAAGAAACATTAACCGCCATGTGCGCAAGTTATAATCTGTCAGGGGTTTCATTTGAATAACGCTTTTATATCAACTTTCTGGGAAAAAAGTCCGGAAAAACATTTACTATTTGACAACTTTCGTACTGCACTCTGTTAAACAATACGTAAAACCTTAAATCCTTCGATAGAGTCAATCAACCTTTGACGTGCAATTTATCAGGCTTTTAGTACCAAAATTAACTCAAATTTAACCCAGCTAGTCGAGAATTCCTTCCCTGTAAACTGAACCACAACATGGGTAAATTATGATTTTTCAATATTAAATCATTGTAATATAAAAAAAATACTCGGTAAAGTTAGAAAGTATTGAAAACAAAATTAATAACGAGTTTACGGCTAATCATGCCTGGTTTGTATAGGTAGAGGTAGGGTCCATACTGTATTCTGTCTATCATACGATAGAACGTATAAAATTTTAAATTTAATAATATGTAAATTTATTCATTCAACTCTTTTGATGAGTAGGCCACTAAATAAATTATGGGCATCTGTCTTTCGGCTTTGCATGCCGTAAGGTGTACACCTTGACGGGACATATGCCTTCTTCTCCATACTGCCTTTCACATGTTATGTCCTTAGCTCTTGTCATTCTAGCCACACATGTTGTCTTGTCGTGCAGTACAGTACTAATAACAAATTCTGAAAAATAATTGGATTTTGGGACATAACATTTATTTTGTAGATTTTATTAGATTTAGTTTAAAGTACTATGCTATATTGTACACGTAATACTTATTAAGCCAGCAAGATTCTTCGTAACCAGTGTACAATTTGAACCAACCTTCTTCTCAAATCGAACCCGAATTAATTACAAATATCACAGAAACCAACATGGCACCAATCACGGTTTCTTATCTAGAGACAGCAATAAAGGACAGACTTTCCGCCACTCACGTAGAAGTGGTAGACACGTCTGGTACGTCCAATATCATACTTTTGTTTACAACTATGTTTCTAGCTCTGTTTAGAGATCAAGATTACTAATGAGACCGGGATTATAGGCGGATGCGGACAGGCTTTTGAGGTCGTTATCGTGTCGGAAACATTTAAGGGAAAGAACAAGTTGGCGAGACATAGGCTGGTGAATAAGGCTCTGAAAGAGGAAATTGACGCTATACATGCATTTACACAGGTATGTTGGGATGACCTACTAAACTGATTACGATAACAGTGCTAATTAACTGGGATAGAAATCGTATACACCTGAAGAATGGGAGAAAGCTAAAAGTGCGTGAATGTGATTGGGAGCATTGTGTGTCTTGATGTATTGAGAGGTGGATAGCTGGTCTGTTTGTCTGTTTGCCAGGTGTTTCTTTAGTGTTTTGTGAGGCTAGTTGACAATAGCCAGTAAAACTCAGGCAAACTACAGTGAGAGCCACGACTAGCCATGTCAGGTTGGGCATTTAATATTCTAATTTTGTTATCATCAGCCTAATTATCAACTATGCTGGGTTTGTTTGCTTGCATCCAGTACCACATAAAAGAATGTATTTAATTTAGCATCTCAGACAGTGAACACAAAAACTGTGGGAAATAATGGCTTAGACGATATCTACAAGCACTGATAGTTTACTATGACTCTGCAATTCAAATGGTGACCCTGGCATAGTCTTAACCATCATTCTACTGTAATTTAATCTCTAAGATCGAAAGGCAATAGTAATAGTATTACTTGTGTATAGTAAAACCAAACCTCAACAGCATAAATTTCCAAAAGCTTTGTGATTCTTATTCTATGGCAATTTGCTTATCACTAAACTCGTTCAAACTTATTACTTTTTGATAAACTACTACACCTTTGGCCCAGACGACTGTTGTTGATGTGACAAAAATTTAAAGAACCCCGGGTCTTATACAGATCCGTAATGTCGTTGGACTTTATATCTGCATGCAATGTCTATGTAAACGTACTAGGCTTTTCACTTGATAATAAACATACAAGTCATCAGCTACGCTCGTGGGTTATTTAATTCTGTATCTGGCGTGAATCCCAAATACTGTAAAGTGAATTGAGACCTTAGATATCAGACTGGAACAATTATCTTGACAATATTTGGATTTTAGCCAGACGTGTATAATCTTTTCAGTCATACCGTCCTAAGAAAAGTAGTTGCCAATTTTACTGAAAATTGGATACAAATTATATATATTGGTATACATTTATAATAACTAAAATTGGAATACAAGTTAACCTCACACATCTATAGATCTGATAAAAACTGATCAAAAATTGACTGTGTACAATGATCTGAAATTGTGCCAGAGTGCGAAATATTTTACAGCTATTCTCGAGTCACGGTAGATAATAAATCTTTAATTTGAAAATTACTTAACACCACTAATTCTGGAAATACTTCAATTTATATTCGTACTAGAAGAGGACTGGACGTTTATGAAACTTCTTATGATATAAAAATTGGTTCATTCACTGGTAACTGGTTTAGTCGCTTAGAAATGTGAAAACGGGTATATATCTTTGAGAAGAAATGATACGCAGTCGATATAATAAATAAGCCGTGTGATGACTTGTCAGTTAATTTCACATCTTTGAGTTGACGGTAAACTTGACAGAAAACTAACAAAATATTGTGTTATATATATTAATAAATTGTATATGTAGAACCTCTATCGTATATATGTAGAACTTCCATGATTAACGATTAATCACGATGTTGATTAAACCCATCGCCGTAAAATAAAAATCCAGTCTCAACCTCCAAACCCCGAACCTACTCATCCTTAGGTTTCGGTTCTACTCTCAAGAAGTGCGACGGACAATGATACCCCTCCGGGTTCTTGTCCAAATACAACTGATGGTACTCCTCCGCATCCCAAAACACCGTAAATGGCACGACCTCCGACACAATTTGATGGTGCGGGTAATACTTCTCTCTCACAATTTCCTTCGCCACAGGCACTACTTCCTCCTGCGCCTTGTTATGCGTAAACACCACCGACCGGTAGTTCTTCCCCTCGTTGCGGCCCTGCTTGTACAGTGACGTCGCGTCGTGGATCCGGAAAAAGAACTCGAGGAGCGTTTGGTAACTCACGAGAGCCGGGTCGTAGGAAATTTGAACAGCCTCGGCGTGGTTCGTGGTGTCGGTGCATACAGTCTTGTAGTCGGGGTTGGAAACGTCGCCACCGGAGTAGCCAACCTTGATGTCAATAAGGCCTTTCCCGGTGAAATGCTTACGGTATAAGTGCTCGATCCCCCAGAAACAACTGTGGCCGCGAAAGGAAGGGAATTAAGGTTAGTATATAATTTAAGGTGGGAAGAGGACGGAATGGGACATGGAACTTACCCGCCGCCTACTGTGGCTATTTCTGCTCCTTCGGGGATGTTCAGAGTTTTAGATAGAAGAACTTGAGTCATTATTTGTGATGGAATGGTATAATTTTTTCGCTAGGAGCACACACTTGTCAAAACGACTCTGCGGTTTTAGTAAAAGATGCGATCAAGTAAACCTTTGGTTATTGAAACAGTCTTTTATAAAATATTTCATTCTGAAAAGGAGTTGATTCCATATTTATACACCATAGCTCGAACTTCTTGGTCAATATAGCAGGCCTCTATTGTTCAACTAAATTTCTTTACTCCATTTGCGAAGGTGTATTTTATTTCAAAGTTGTGTCTATGTATCTAATGACGCAATCCAGCTATAAAATGACACTATACTGAGGGTAGGACTGTAATGGCCGACCTGCTTAATTACCCATTTAGTCCCATTTGCAATCGCTGATACTTTGATTAGCCCTCATATTACACCATGGGCTGGCTGTCCGTACTGCCCACCGGGCTAATGTCGTATACGATTCCCGACCAGTCTGGGCATACTTTCGAGTTTACGAACTTACATCAATTTGAAATTCTGTCTCTGTCTAGGCCTTTATCACAGGTTTGAAAACTACACGATAATTCATAAGAACTGCCTTCAGGTTAAACCAAAAACTGAATATCCCCCTTCTATTCTTTCTTCCTACTTGTTGAAGCTATTATCCCGGACAAAGACACAAGTTCTTTTACAGACTTTATTGCCAAATATAGCAAGTTTTTTGTGGGTTTCGTAACCTCTTTTCTTTACGTAAAACTAATAGACTCGATTACGTGTTATTATGTCCACAAAATTAACGTCAAAATGTCAAACTTTAAAAAAAAAAGTATACAATATTTTTGGTACTTTTCGAAATTTTTCACTCTACCAAACTTGACACCGTGAGCCAATCATCAACAAATAAGCACCAATACTAACAATAAAAAAAAAAAGCAGAACTAGCATTCGAATAACTTATATGATTGTGTCAAAAATAGTTAAATACATACATCACATAACTAGTACGTGAGAACAAACAAAAAACAAAAATCTATTTATACAGTAATATTTTACAATTTTTTTTCTTGAATTCATTCAGCTCTTTTTCAAAAATTATGAGGAGAGTGGTTCAATTTTTTTTTCTCTTTTTAATCAATAAAAACTTAAAGGCAAAAACTCAAATAAAACATAAACATGACTAGAAGAAATTTCATAGTCAAACTGATCCATTGACAATCATTGGGTCAATTCTTTCGAATTCCTGTTTTGGTTGCGTTGGCCTTTGAGGTGCGGGAGAAGCTGTGACAGACGCGCTTGATTGTCCACTGTGATTTGTGTGTTCTCCCATGAGCTCCGAATGTCCGAAATCTCCAAACTGTTGACTCAAATAATCAAACCCGTTAGGAGAAGGTTGATGATGCTGGTCTAGTTGTTGAGAGTGATGATGCTCATTTGTCTGTCCATTTCCATGGTTTGGATGGTACTGAGAATTCAACGACGGTAAATGCGTATTGTTATCGTCGCTGGGTTTGGGATTAAAGTTTTCATTGTTTGACGACGGCACGTAGTATCGGAATTTTGTCACGAAATTTGACGACGTATCAACATGGTTTTGTTGAGTCGCGGGGATTTGGCCACCGGTGGTGTCATCAAGAGAATTTCTTGAAGCAGAAACGATGTCATCTAGCGAAATTGTAGGGTGAACGGCTTTAGCGTGTCGTTTCATGTCATACTCTCTGGCAAATCTATAACCACAGCCAGTGACGGGACATTTGATTCTTCTACGAGCATCGTAACCAGCTCCGGTGATGCGATCAATAATTCCCTTGTACATTTGGTCTCGCACGTTGGGTAATTGCTGTTGTTGGGGTTGCTGTTGTAGGCTTTGGAAAGGAAGGTTGTAGGGTATATGAGGTAATGATTGTTGGTGTTGTTGTTGTAGATGCTGTTGGTGTTGATGTTGATGCTGTTGTTGTTGCTGTAAAAACTGGTTTTTTTGTTCGGTCATAGCTGATAAAGGTGGCAAACAGTCAGCGGAAGCAGGAGTTTGTACTTGTACTTGTAGCACATCAGGAACAAATCCATGGTACTGCTGGTAATGGGATATCAAGCTGTCTTTTTCTCTGAAAGTGGCAACTAATGAATTATCACATTGAGGTTCTAAACAGTGCCACTCATGAGTTGTGGCAGGAAGCGTGTTTTGGTGATTGTCTAGTTCGTGAGAGTGGAGGTTCCCGTTCAAAGAGCTAGGGTGTTCTTTCATGTGTTGCTCAAGAGCTTCATGAGAATCAGTGATCTTTCCGCAAAAGATACAGTTGAAACGTTTATGAACAAACTTGATGTGGTTCTGAAGATCAGCCCAAGCACTAAATTTGTCGTTGCAACCTTCACTGCCACAGTGAAAAGGGTGCGAAACAACTGGTCCGGGAGCAGAAGTAACAGTGACAGTACCATTGCGAGTGATAGTAGAAGTCGAAGTAGGTGTTGAGATACTTGCAACGCTTTGATGGCACTTGGAAATGTGACTTTCCAATCTGCTTTTCACGTCAAATTCTCTAGGACAATGAGAGCAAACGAACTGTTTTCTGAAGGTGTGGCACTCTGAAATATGTCTTCTCAGCTGAGAGTTTCTTCTAAAAGCAGCCTCGCAACCTTCGTAAGTACACTTGATTGAAGGGATGTGGGTTCTTTCGTGTCTGTTGAGGTGCTGGTTGGTGTTGAAACCTTTACCACAGAAGGAACAGTAGAGGGGCTTGTCGATCGAATGAGAAAGCATATGAGTTTTGAGGTGCGAGTCTCTCAAAAAAGCTTTGCCACAGTCAGGATGAGTGCAAACAAAAGGACGCTCATCGGCATGAGATCTCAAGTGCTGTTCCAACAAACAAGGCCTAGAGTAAGCTTTGTCACAGTTTTCTTCAGGACAGAGGTATTTTTTTGGTCTGGGCTTTGGCTTTCTGGAGCTAGAGCTGGTTGATGACGGAGTTGAAGGGGTTGGGGTGGACCTATTAGAAAGCGGAAGTGGCTGTTGTTGCGTGACAGGTTGAAGCAAAGGGTGCGAGTTTGGGTGGCCCAAATGAGAGTGCATTTGCATACCATTTCCTAAGATATGGGGGTTTTGGAGTTGAATGTGGTCATGGTGGACTCCAGAAAGATGGTGTTGGTGTTGATGTTGGATTTGTTGCTGTTGCAGCTGCTGATATTCTTGTTTCATAGACATTTGTTATAGATTTTTTGTTGTGATGGATCCTATCATTCAGTTTTCACAAGTTGCCTTTAAGAGCGTTTTCAGGTTCTTTTTTTTTTTCTTCCAAAATTTTTTTTTCCAATATTTTATTTATTTTCTAGTTTAGAGACTATTGGGTAGCGTGTTTAAGTGCAAGTATAGATGGAAAAAAAATTTAGGTCAGCTGAACAAATCTAAGTGGTGCGAATAGGGGGTGAATGGTGAATATATACAAGCCGAAGTAGATGTGACTGTAGCTGAAGCTGAAGCTGAGGGTTTGTGATTAGCAGTAGTTCGAATACTTTGTAAATCTGGATGAAAACTAGTATTGTTGAAATAAGTCCAAAGAAAAAAATTGAAAGGAAGAAAAAGAGAGAAAGGATTAAAGCATGTAGTGAAAAGTACAAAGCTAAGAACAGTAGATGTCAACGGTTTTTTTTTTTTTTTTTTTTTTTTTTTTTTTTATACGTCTATGTGTAACCCATCCGAATTAGTAAAATAGTCTTTTTTCAAACGCAAAATAAAATTTTCTGTTTGGTCAGCTACATCGGAAATATTTAAGCAGGCAAATTTTCAACCACACTGAAAATTTTTTTTGCTCCTTTAGGAAATTTATCGGTCTCATTGGGAGAAGAAAAATTTACTAACTTCTCCGTAAAAAAGGAGGGTAACATTGTAGTGAAATACTCCCAAGTGAAAAATAAAAATAGGCTCCAGAACCTCCTGGGTTACTACTTCACCTTGCCTCACAGCGTATATATCACACAGTCTTTGCATCACAACAATGTCGGATAACGAAGAACCGTACGTACTCAAAATAGTTTTAATATTAATAAAAATACTGATTTCTGAATTCCCGTTTTGAGCACATAAATTCTAACCATTGATTGCTGAACAGATACAGAGAAGGATTTGAAAACGTTCTTGACGATGAACCCGAATTCTCCGGTGACGAAGAGAACTTTGATTCCAACGGAAACTTGACAAACACAAACATTGTTGAATCCAATCCCAACCCGGCGCTCCCACGCAAAAAGACAGCCAAGGAACTAGCAGTTCCCAAAGAAGATCGTAACACTACGCCGTACATGACAAAATACGAACGCGCTCGAGTGCTAGGCACCAGAGCTTTACAGATCAGTATGAACGCCCCAGTATTGGTCGATCTTGAAGGTGAGACGGATCCGTTACAAATTGCTATGAAAGAGCTAGTTCAGAGGAAGTTACCGTTAGTGATTAGAAGATACTTGCCGGATGGAAGTTACGAAGATTGGGGATGTGATGAACTGATTCTACCACAATAAATGGACAGTTTCAGACCGGTATACGCGAAAAGTGGATGGGGTGGTTATTTGTACATTATGGAAATTGAAAATACACATAATAAAAGCATTATACGAGGAGATATGGGAGGAATTTACGCGACAAAACTCATAGACGAACGACATATAAGTTATATCAATGAAAATGAAAAAAATGAATATTCAAATCATCTCAAACTTTCAATATGTTAAACACTAAGTGCAGAGTTCATAACTTTGGAAAAGGGATGCATCGATAAGTACCCATACTGCAAATTTCACATCTACATATATATGCTGATGTGATATTCTATCAATTCGTTCCACTTGTCATAGTTAGTAAGTCGACAAAGTCTCTGTAATAAAACCAATCCCCAGACATTCCTCCAGTCTTAATAAACCTCTTCTCAAAGGCCTCACTTATGTCCTCCTCTTTCATTCCCATTTCTAAAAGCATATCCTTCAATTCCTCCATCTTGATTCTCCCCTCATCCTTTCCGTCCTGTTCAAAAATCGAAAACGCGTCTAGTAAGTCTTTCTTGCTTGAAACGCCGTTGGCCAGCCCAGACATGATGCCCAGGTACTGCGCAAAGTTCATGGTCTTGAGCTCAGGCGGGACGTCGTCTTCTTGCTGTAAATAGGTGAATGCTTCTTTGAGATGCCGGATTTGGGTGGGATCGAGTTGAGAGATGGCTGCACTGGGTGTGCGACGATCGAGGCCTGTGGGGGCACCGTAATCTAGACGGGGCTTTGAGGATGACTATGTAATGTGTTAGTTTGTAAGCCTTGATTGAGGATATCAGCAATTTGTAGCTTACCATTGCGTTAATATATTGATTTATGCTCTGATGGTGATATGCGGTGAGTAATGTTGTTGTTTTTCTTGTTTTGTTTACGTTCTGTTTATGGTTTCTATTTTGAGTTCCTATACAGGATTTTATACGCTTGCCATAGTAGGCACATAGAAAACAAAAGTGAGGACTAGAAACTAGTCCGTAATAGGTAATAGTACCTAAAAGATGGTAGACTTTGTAACATATGACTTGGGGAAAAAGCACAAATATGTGCGAAACCTCGATATTCACTTGACAATTGGTAGGAAAGAGTAAGTTGAAGAATACACTCATTAATGAAATTCTTATATTACAAAAAACTTTGTGCTCTTCTTGATCTAGCTTTCAAACCTGGTTCCATGCCAACGAGATAAAGAATAGTCAACTAGATGAATATTGAGGTTTCAAACTTTAGGGTCAACGCAATACTTTGGTACCTGATCTGATACTAAAAAAAGGTGTCAATTTTCATAACACACAATTGTAAATAGAAGACCACTTAAAAGCTTTGACAACAATTAGTTCACCGTAGATCTGAACAGGATTCGAACTCTACCAAAAAACTAAGAAAATTCTTGGTACAAATCTATAGATCCGCGCTATACAATACCCAAGGCAAACAAAATGTCTATAACAGGAATTCTTCAGATGCGTCTAGGCAGACACGGAGATGATGAGATGCCAGCTACCTACCCCTTATAGATATCAAATTTATGCAGGCACTCTAAGGTTCTGTCCTGTGTGAAATTACCCGTAAAGCTCGCCTCCGCTTTTTTGGGCCTTGGGAAATAATATAGAGCTAAATCATGGAGCCGCTTCCAGGGCAGGTTAGTTACAGAATTTGGCTTGCCGTCTACCTTCTGAATCTACAGCTTTGCTATGCTGGCTTAAGATGGCAGATGGTGCTAAAGAGTGTCCCACACTAGTAAAAATGAACAAGTGTATGTTTATGTATATGTATATGTGCAAGCGTGTATAATTAGTTATTAAATGTTATTGTTTTACATTGTGGTGATTCTGGTGTATGTGGTGATATCGATGTTGACAAATTTTCATGATTTCTCAAGCCCGAAATTTAGTGTGCATCCAGTCCTCCAAAACCAAAGCCAAAAATATTATTGAGTGATACATCCGCTATCGATACCCAGAGTCCCTTCTATCTTAGATCTCTTGCGTTGGGAATAAGTCATTAGAATTGTATCATCGTTACTAGTGGTTATGTGTGTGTTTTTTTCAATTGAAATTTAGACCAAGCTATCTGTTTAGACTCAACACATTTTTCAGCCCATGATACGTAGACTTGGATGCGTCTTTCTTTTGTTAATGGAATGAGGAGAAAGTGTAGAAGAGAATGTACCAGCTCTCTATTAATGATACCCCCATTTAATTCCAGTGGAGCCATTAAAAATTATTTTCTGTCTCTTATCCTGTGCTTTTTACTGTATTAGATTTCCACGCCCCTTATTAATATTTTTATTGTCCCTCTTTCTGTTTGTCAATATCAGCACTTGTGATCATTACTGAGCTAGTCGCTGGCTGCTTCTTAATAAGTTTCCCAAACATTCGTTTGACAACACTATCACCCTTCAGCATTCCCGAGTTGTTATTTCCTGTAGTAATTAGGCTATGTACATTCGACAGCTCCTCAGAATCAATGCGCGAGACTTGTGCATACCAGTCCAACTGATTGTCAAATATTTCTTTTCGAATCTCCGGTGTTGTAAAAGTAGTCCGCACAGTGTGCCCGTTTGCAACAAAATCGTCAAATTTTAAAGCAACTTGCGTAAGCTGTTCTATTATAACTTCGTCCGTGTAGTATCTAACCGACTGGGGCTGGTTATCTTCGTCTGGTAATTCAGGGGTTGATGGTAGCTTAGACATGGCTCCTTCCTCTGATACGTGAACTTTGGCTGAAGCCGGAATTAGATAAAATCAGTTTAGATCACTAAAAAGAACAAAATAGGATATTTTTTCACGCTAAAACAATCAGATAAGTTTTATCAAAAGAAGAAAAATAATGGAAATAAAACAAAAAAAACAGATAAAAAAAATTCAAATGGAAGGGAAAGAAAATGCAAAGATCTTTGAAGCCTAAGTTATTCAATAGACTCAAATTTTAATGCCGGTTAGTTACACATCAAGTGTACTCCATATCTAAACTAAATAACATAACTTAAACCATCTTCGTTGATTTATTTTCATTCAAATTATCTACAGTCAAGATTAATGCCTTTAATAATATGTAACGATACATTGTGTACTAGGAAGTTAACCCTCAAATTCTTTTAACAGGTCCACCCGGACTGGTGGGAAGTCTGGCAGTTAAAACTTCAACACCATCTTCGGTGACAAGCAAAGTATGTTCGAATTGAGCGCTCCAAGACCCATCAACGGTTGATGAGGTCCAGTTATCAGGCCAAGTTTGATCCCTAAATGATCCCAAGGTCAACATAGGTTCGATGGTAAAAGTCATACCTGCTTTAGCCATACCAGGAGTTTTGTTTTTAGCAAAATGAGGAATATTGGGCGCACTGTGGAATAATCTTCCGACACCATGTCCGCAGTAGGTACGAACAACTCCGAGCTTGTTTTCTTTAGCATGTTTTTCTATGATGTCTCCAAAGCTTCTGAATAAAACACCAGGTTTAACACTTGCAATAGCAAGGTCCAGAGACTCACGGGTAGTTTCAACAAGCCTTACAACATCAGGATTACTCTTGGCTTTATCACCGACGTAATATGTTTCGTTCAAATCTGAGTGCAGACCATCACGGTATATACTGACATCGAGATTTACGATATCACCATCTTGTAAAGGTCTTTGATCAGGAATACCGTGGCAAATAACTTCATTCACACTGGTGCACACGCTCTTGGGAAAGTTGTAATAATTGTATGGCGATGGGTAGGCATTTCTTTTCATGCATTCTTCGTGAACAACTCTGTCGATCTCATCAGTCGTGACACCAGGCTTTACAATGGCAGCAGCTGCATCAAGAATCTCTCTAGCATCGCGATTCAGTTTCTTGAACTTGACAATGGTGTCTGCATCCATGATTTCGATTTTGGCAGCGGACCCAACAGCTCTTTCAGCACGTGGAATACCGTCTAAAGCATGATCAGGAAGCACGACTCCTTCCTTTATTGGGCGAGGTGGCGACAGAGGGTATACCGCCCTCAGATTACCAGTGTAAGCAGACTCAGGAAACGGATCGTAGGTGTTACCATCAGAGTTGGGGTGAATAGATTTGTGGGATTTCCAATTTCGCTTAAAACAAGATTGAGAGCAGAAAGGTGACGTGATGTTTGATTTTAAGCAAGTCGGACATTTGAGAGTACCAGTAACGGGATTGGCACAATCAGCGCCGGTACACATAACAGAAGCCATTTCTAAAATACGAGTTCGTCTACAACTAAAGTAATGAACTTGTTGAAAGATATCTATGAAGTAGCGTTGGGTATGCACTAAACAAAAAGATCTTGGTAAAATCAGTTGAATATGTAAAAAAGTGCAAAATTTTCTATTCTATGGCGGTATTACTATCAGCTCACAAAAGACTTGAACTTTGATAGATACAATTTTCAACCTACCCACTGGCTTAGTATGGGTAAGGGCGCTCTAAAAATTTTTTGTCCCAAAAATTTTTCTTTGCGTTTTCCCAATTGCATTGAAATTTCTTCTATTTCCCTTCTCTCTTTTCATTTTGCGTGAGAAAAACAATAAATCATCAACAAAATTCATCATGAGTAGCGGTGTTGATTACGTTCTTTTTGAAGAAGCTGCAGGATACGCACTGTTCAAGGTTGTCCTTCAACCTGAAACTATCGGTGCAAAACTGCCTGAAGTTCAAGAGGCTGCTAATGACATTTCCAAGTTCAGAAAGGTGTTGGAACTCATTACTTTCGCTCCATTCAAGGGTGCCGCTCATGCTTTAGAAAACGCTAACGATATTTCGGAAGGTATTGTCAGTGATTACCTCAAGGCTGTTTTGGAGCAGAACCTTCCCAAGGCCAAGAAGAACGAAAAGATCAGACTCGGTATTTCGGATAAGAACTTGGGTCAAAGTATCAAGGAAGTTGTTAAGGACGTCGAATGTATCTCTTCGGAAGTTGTTCAAGATCTGTTAAGAGGTATCAGAAATCACGGAATCAAGCTATTCAAGGACTTGCAAGAGGGCGATTTGGAAAGATCTCAACTCGGTCTTGGTCACGCTTACTCCAGAGCTAAAGTGAAGTTCTCGGTCAACAAGAACGATAACCACATTATCCAAGCCATTGCTCTTTTGGATCAGCTCGACAAAGATATCAACACTTTCTCAATGAGAGTTAAGGAATGGTACGGATGGCATTTCCCAGAATTAGCTAAGATTGTTAACGATAACTACAACTATGCTAGATTAGCTTTATACATCAAAGACAAGAGCAAACTGACTGACGAAAACTTACACGATTTAGCTGGCTTTGTCAATGAAGATTCTGCTATCGCCGAACAAATTCTCAACGCTGCTAAAATTTCTATGGGTCAAGATATTTCTGAAGCTGATATGGACAATGTTATTGCTTTTGCTGAGAGAACCGTTAACATCACAGAGTACCGTAAGAGATTATATGACTACCTTAGTGAAAAGATGCATACTGTTGCTCCCAACTTGTCAGAACTTATTGGTGAGGTTGTGGGTGCCCGTTTAATTTCTCATGCTGGTTCTCTGACCAATCTATCAAAATACCCAGCATCAACTGTGCAAATTCTTGGTGCTGAGAAGGCTCTTTTCCGTGCTTTAAAAACCAAGGGTAATACTCCTAAATATGGTCTGATTTACCACTCATCATTTATCGGTAAAGCTGGCTCAAAGAACAAGGGTCGTATTTCAAGATTTTTGGCTAACAAATGTTCTATCGCCTCCAGAATTGATAACTTCTCAGATTCTCCTTCCACCACTTTTGGTAAGATTCTGAAATCGCAAGTTGAAGAAAGACTTGAATTTTTCGATACTGGTAAACCACCAACCAAGAACGCAGATGCCATGAAACAAGCTATGGACGAAGTTCTTGCCAATGTCCCTAACGTCAGTGAAGCAATCGATGAAGACGAAGATGAGGAGGAAGAAGAGAAACCTTCCAAGAAAGAGAAGAAGGACAAGAAGGAAAAGAAGGATAAAAAAGAGAAGAAGGAAAAGAAGGACAAGAAAGAGAAGAAGGATAAAAAGGAGAAGAAGGAGAAGAAGAGATCTGCTGAAGATGATGAAGAAGCTCCTAAGAAGAAGAAGAAGAAGTCTTCTAGTAAATAAGCCAATCTCATCTTTATGTTTATTATTTAACGTGTTGTTGAATTTGTTATTATAATATTGTTGTTTTTTAGAATCTGTGTAACTTATGTTTTTTTGTATTTAGTTTAAAATAAAATACTTTTGAAAAAGAGAAAGAAAAAGCGGAGAATGTCGTGCTTCGGTTGTGAGTAGTTGTATCGATTCATTATGAGTTATATACAGATCAAATATACATGCGACTTTCTTTCAATTGCTTGTTTTCGAACTGAATCGACTTGTTGACTTTGAAGTGATGAATTAATTGCTCCACACTCTCAAAATCAACCCGTTCATGATCGACCTGTCCCTCACCTCTAACCAGTATAACCTCCACTTCAACTTTTGGTGATTCTCTCACAAACAAGCTCACAATAGCTGCAGGCGTTCCTTTGAGCCCATAAGGCAATTCCAAGTTTGGAATCTCACTTTTCCCTTCAACATTTGAAAGTGTTGCTATACTCTGTTCCATTTCAGTAGGACACACCACGGTCACATCCCGCACATGAGCGAACTCCGAGCAAATCACACGGGCCACAGCGTGCGCCCAACTCACATCAACCTTACCCAAAACAACGAGCAACGTCCCCGGTACAACCTCTTTCCCGAAACAACACGCATTGTCGTTCACGTCAATGACGGCGGTGCGTGCTGAAGGAACGAGAAACTCGAGCGCGTGGGAGACGAGAAGAAGGCGCGTTATGGAGCGCGGATCGGGACTGCTCGGGCTTAAACGGACAGTAGGTGTGGGAAGTGCGTAGTCAGAATCGTCGAGGATATGGCGAGGAGGTGGGACTTCGCCCCAAGGTTTGAACTGGAAAGTGGAAAGAAAAGAAAAAAAAAAAAAAAAGTTAGCACGAATTAGGGGGCGGTGTTGGTGGTGGAATGCGGACTTACTAGCATTGTGAATTTTGGTGTTGGTGGTATGTGATGGATCTGGGATGGGAAATAGTAAGGCTCTAACTATGAGTTGAAAAAAATAACCGATGAGAAAAAAAAAGTGTGTTGATTTATACTTTTTGTATGCTACAGAACTTTACTTCTTTTTCCAGGAAATTTGACTACACCAAGACACACACATATAAGCTCACCAAAAAAATGTCCGAACAGCTACAGAACCTCAATAAAGAATTTGATTCCATCAACGAATCTTTCATGGCCGATCAACGCGGTACGTTTTTTTTACACCTCTTCCTCCCATTTCCATCCATCTCCCAAACACCGCATACTAACCTCCCTTTTCCCAGAGCTCCAAACACTGATCCAAAACCGCGAGACCCTCGCTGTTCAAGAATCCGAAAACAAGCTAGTCCAAGAAGAGTTGAACTCAATCTCAAGCGACTCTACGCCGATGTACAAGCTGATTGGTCCTGTGCTTGTCCCGCAGACAAAGTCGGAGGTCGAGATTAACGTGTCGAAACGGTTGGAGTTTATTGAGAGAGAAATCAAAAAGGTGGAGGAAAAAGTCAACAAGTTGCAAACTTCTTCGAATGCTAAAAGAAACGATGTGAGTAGAGCTTTTATGGAATTTGGTGTGCTTTTTTTTTTTTCGGGAATGGTATGACTAACGGGTTTATAGCTGTTGAGAATTAGGAACTTGATCCAAGGTGGTGCTGCTGGTCAGACGGTTCAGTAAAAGAAATTGACAAGATCATGAGATAAACGAAGGACAAATATATCAAGTTAATGAACGAGAGAGAAGTTTTTTAAGGTATTGAATTAAGATTGCAGCTGAGGTGAAGGCCATCTATAGAACATGTACTTTTGGACGACACACATCTAATGAGAAAAATTATGTTAATGCTCTATGCGAAAATCAACTTACTTTGAACTGAATTAGATGGTAGGACCAGCGTACTACCCTCAATATTGTATCCGAATATCAAATATATATGGAATTTGATGCCCTATGTATACCTGTTGGCCCTTTCTTTTGTAAGAAAATCTTGTACCTTTCAATGCTTTATGGGTAAAATGATTCATGTTTGGCTGTATTTTTGAATAAAATATAGATATGTGATTTGACTTATTACACACCTGAGATCCACCAGTACACATGCACAGTAGATAGATTCTGTTGACTACGTCACTTTTCGAACAATTCAGAGCTATACTAAGATCCAAATGGGGGTCGCATTTCATCGAGCCTAGATAGGTCCCCAGTGCAATTAAATTTCCATTGACACAGAAAAGCATTTAGTCTCAATCTTTTTGTTTGTCAAGTATTTCTCTCTTTTGTTACCAAAATTCTTTATTCCTTATCTCTTATATTGTATTTGTTACTTGTTGCTCCCTATAAATCTACAATTGATAGAACGCTAGAATCACTCTTTCTTTACTCCAATGCCTTCACATTTTCTTCATCGTCTTCTGCATCTTCAACAAAATCACCAACTTTATACTGCTTGGCATCGTAAAACAGATCAATCAGTGTCGCCGTAGACCAAGCTTGAGTCGGTGACGAGTCCGGACAATATTCTCCATTCTTATTTGTTAGCTCAGTGAGCCCGTGCCATGGCGAGTTTTTGAGCCATTCGGCATGGCCCTCTAATCTGAGTGCCAGCTGTTGTAATGTCTCAATATTGTCCACCGAATTTTCCTTACGCTTCAAATCAAACTTAAGGAAAGCGCGCAAAAAGAAACCAGTGCACCAAACCCATTCAGGACCTTGGTGGTAGTTACGACCTTTGGCAGTGGCAAAGTCCTCACTGTCTAGGCCGTTGTTGTAGTATGGGCGGTAATTGAGGTCACCTGGGTCGAGTGTAGCCATTCCAACTGGACCGCGGAGAAGCTGATCGCCCATAGCTATAGCTGAATAGGCGTGGTCAGTTGTGAAAAGTTCTGGTGCTACCACCATTGTAATGTATATATTGGGACGGAGCTGATAGTCTTCGTATGGAGTACTGGATTTGTAGAGGTCCTTATAAATTCCTCTTCTGTGAATGATTTTCGGATCAACGTCATAGTTTTTGTCGTCTTCAGGGTCTATAGGAACGTAATAGCATCTTTCAAATGAAGCTTGCAGCTTATCGTTCCATTCTTTAAATGTCACTTTATCTCCATACTGGTTCACCACGTAGTCTTTTGGCAATATCTTTTTTTCTGCCAATTCAATGGCCCATCTAAGAGTGCTCTTTAGCAAACCAGTGATTTCAACTGCAGCTCCATCTCTAGGTGTTCCTGGAAAGCCTTTATTTCCAGCCAATTGACTTTCACCCATTTTATCCATCCATGTTCCACAGTTGAATTTGTTGCCTCCAAAAATAATACCAGTGTCCCAGTCGACGAAAATCTTCTGATTGAATCCTTCATCCCGCATTTGAGAATCCAAGTTGGGACCTGCATTTGCTTCTCTGAACTCCAAACCAGCAGCGTGTCTGCTCAAAATCTCATAATAAATCTCTGCAATTGTTGATTCTTCTTTGAAAGCTTTAGGATCATCATAAGGCACATATTCGTCATTGAGAGGGAAACGTCTTTTAACCTTTTCATTCATGATATCCATACCATTTGGAACCATGCTTGCGTAATCTTGCAAGATTTGAGTAAAAAACCATGTAGCGTCTCTAGCATTGTAACGAGGATTTCGTCCAGCATCTAATAAGTTTGGTATTAAACCATGTTTAAGGGTAGAAGCAAATGCCAAAATATGTTTTTTCGCATCCTCAAATCTGCCAGTACAAAGCAAAAGACCACGCAGTGAGATAAAAACATCTCTACCCCAGCATCTCATATAATCATGACTGAAATGGGGCAAGCCAGCAGCCATTGACCCCTCAATTTCAAAAGGTGTGAGCGAGGTGCTAGGAACCTTACCAACCATCTGCAAACTAGTCATGGCGATGTTCTGTAAAAACAACGTTCCTTTGCTAATGGCAGTTGGAGATAGTTCCAAGAATCGGTTTCTGCATGCAATGTAAGCATTCAAAAGCACTAAAGCAAAATATCTGGGGACCATAAACGCAGGTAGTTTTTTAACTGCTTCAAACCTGCTGGAAAGCCATTCTCTATAAGGGGCGATATTAGGGAAATCCTTTTCGTACTTGTACAAACGATTAACACAATAATCAAGAGCCCATAAACCCGACCTTAAATGCTCTGAAATTATGTGGGCCAAATCATTGTTGTTAACCATATTAATCATAGGTCCTACAAACCCTGTAATACCAGCGTAAATCAGAGGCCCGTAGTTAGGAATGTAATAAACACCATCACGACCGTTGCTATAATCTCTCTCTTCACCATCGCACCTGTACAGGACAGCATTTAACGCCAAATGATCAAGGGAAGCGACAGCTTCATCAGCACCTTCTCTAACAAATTTGTCAAGGTTTTTGTCAATGTGATTGATGGAAGTCTTGAGTAAAGCGATTGAGCCTTGGGGAAAGCTTCCTCCAAGACTAATGGTGGTAGTATCGTTAGATTTATCGTAGTTAATAATAGGACTATCAAGGTCCACCAATTTAGTGGGAATTGGTGTAATAAACTTGTAATCTTGTTTAGGATCACCAACTCTTTGTAAGGCTTTACAAAGAACGTTCTCAGCTTTGGAGCCCTTGAGAACAATAGGAGTAACTAAAATTGATATTTGGTTAGTTTGAATAACAGTTGACAAAAAAATTGTATCACATACTTCTTTGATCCCCCTCATCATGGAATTTAGTTCTAGCAATTAAGAACCAACCCTCACCAGTAAGTGAGTTGACTCTATGAACAGTGATGTATTGACCTTCATGATGAACATGCATCTCATCACTCTTGTCCTGACCCATTTGAGTATGAACATCATAAAGAATGCTCTTCACATCAGAAATTCCACCTCCAAAAGTGTACAAACGTTTTTCCGTTACAATTTCAAGCAATTTAGGGTACCCTTCATCATATCCCATAACAGAACCGACAGCGCAAGCACACATGGCAACTAAACCAGCATTTGGCAAGGTATCCTCAACCGTTCGTTTTTGGGCAGGCGTCTCATTATCATGAGTACAGTCCATGAAAAGAGCATGTATATCGCTAGCGTGAACTAATTTACAGTCTTCATTTTCGCCATATCGCTCAAATGTGTGGAGAGGTTGGGATGAGAAAGAACCAATTGGCCTTCCCCCATGTTTGTGTACTAGACGTGAGAGTTCACCTACGGACCAAGCTTGCATGGCTTCTCTAATAAGTGAAGTTATACCCAGTCTTTCAACAAAAAGCTTGTCCATAGTCTCTGAACCAGTGAACAGTTCAGCTGCCACATAAAGGTTATTTCTAACAAGTCTAGCCTTATCCAAAAAATATTCTCCAACGTGCAGAGGAGTTGAATGACAGTTGTCAACTCTGAAACCATGAAAGTACTTAGCAAGTAGTTGTGTGTATTTAGTCATTCTGTCCCACAAGTACGGCGAATCCTTAGGTTGTCGGCCATATCTTAGCTTGACACAGTCGCCCCAGATAATCACTTCTCTTCGCAGATAAGCCTTTGACTTCTGGCTTGCAAAGTCAACCAAAGGATCACCATTCCAAATCCAGCCATTATTCGCCAATTCAACTACCTTTCCATTGGGTCTAGTTCTAACTCTAGTAAAGTATGTTTCGATCAAAGGATTTTTGTCATTAATTTCTCCAAGTTTGGGACCATTGCTGTCAATTCTCATGTATTTAATTCTATTGTATAGCTGACTTTGAATAGTAGAAATATCATTGTCGTACTCGGAGTAAAGTGGAAGATTGATTTCATTCAAAATTTTGGTAGCCAGCTCGTCTATACGGCTGTCAGAAGGACTCTTGGTGCCAATTACAGCTTTGATGATAGCAATAAATTTAGGGACATCGATTGTTCTTCCAAACCGTTTGTGACCAATTGATTCAAAATTAACACCTGCTACTTCAACTGTAAATTTTGCTAATCTCTTAAGATCATTTTCTGCTGGAATTGGTCTCCCTCTATCGGCAAGATCGTCGTTAACCTTGGAGTAATTTTTGATGACTTCCTTCTTCACTGTTTCAACGTTAACGACATAGTATTCCCAAAGCTTTACCATAGGGAAAACGTGAGACTGAATTCCCTCGATGATAACCTCTAAGTCATATGTAGATACTAATAATGTGGGATACCCCAATGCTTTCAAATTCGATGAAAATTCTAACAATGCATTGTCTAGGTCAATTGCAGGTTTGAGATGAGGGGCGGTTTCAGCAGAATAACCAGCTTCAGGGTGATCTTTGAGCCAGTCGGAGTTATTAGCTGTATGGTTGTAGACAATATCGGTCATTGACAGTAGCTTCAAATCGTGCTCCATATAATCAACAAGCGCTTTTATGTCTTTCTCGCCTTTCGGGAATAAGTTTTCGTCAAACTGAAGTTGATCATATATTGAATAAGGCGAGTTACTCTCACCTCTTTGCTGAAGTGGGGTGAAATGAATCATGTTGTAACCTTTATCCTTAATCAGGCTTAGCTTTTTCTTCCAGGTTTCGATTGGACCCATCCATTTGGAAATAACGGATTCGATATTCAAAGAATTCAAGTGTAAAGGCTGGCCGTCTAGGTTAAACCCAGCAGACACAATGAAATGGAACTTTTTGGTACAACTTCTTCCTAGATCATCTATAAACTCATCATGAATCTTTTTTTCGGGATCCTCTTGTAAACTGACAACATCGGAATGACTATTTTTGACAGAGAGAAGCCCTTTTGACTTCAGTTCACTGGACGAAGAGTTTGGAGTCGAGAGTGAAGAAAGTTTCGAAGGCGTATTGTCATCGCCAATATTCTCCATGGAAGCGTCATTCAATTTTAGTTCGATTTGCTGCCCTTGTAGACTGAGTAAATTTACATTTTTGTCGTCGAAGTATGGTTCTTTGAGGGGAAGGTATGTGATGAAATATGCAAAAACACCAGACGTGTGAACCTCTATATCTATATGAGTTTCCTTGTGGAACGAAGCATTGATGCAGTAGTCATAGTATTTGAATCTATTGAACTCAACACCTTTAGGCGGAATGTTGCAGTGGAGGACACCTTTGTTGACGATATCTGAAGCAGAAAAGATGACAAATCTGAGAATGTAGGGACCGTCACTTGGCTGGGGCAGTTTGATGAATTGACCGCTGCCAGCTGGAATTGGATCGCCAGATTTCGATAGAGGTAAAGTATAGATTTGCATAATGAATGACACTGCCTGACGAAGTAAAGCAAGATGTAAGAAGTTGAAGTCAATTCTCTCAGTATCTTTCTATTTATTTTTTTTGTTTTGTTAGTACAGTACACAGTATTAGGAATTGCATATAGCTGCTTAACTTTAAAAATTCAGTGATATCAGAGGTTGGAACTATGGAAAGAACACCAGCATGGTAGGGTGCTACTGAAAGCTGGCTGGCTTGCCAATAACCAAACACACAAGATATTGAGTATTGAATATCAAGCAGCTACTAGAGCGTATAATTACAAAAGAATCCAGGCAAATTACCTGACAAGAAGTTGTTTAGTGTATTGCACTCACCTTAAATTTTTTATTATGATCTTAGTGAATTCAAATTGGACAAGTGTAGATTAAAAATTATATAGTTGTGCGCTTTGCAATTTAAAACATACAAAGTGAAGTTGATAAGAGAACCTTTGTGTGTAAATATTTCTCCACTTGGAACACTGAGGGGCTGCTGATGACAATTAAACTGAACTATTCAAAAAAAATAATAATAGCAAAAGCTTAGCTGTCCTGTAAGTTGGACTTATGGACTACTTCAGTAAATGTAAGCCTCCTCCATAGGCTTCACAAATGTCATAGAAGAGAAAATCCGTAGGGTAGAAAGTTACCACCGGTAAAATCTATTTGTTTCCAAAGAAACGCAGATAAATGTAGGAATAACCAGCCTGACTGCCACTGAAATTCAATTCAAGCTGTCATATTTTTCCGGGTGATACGAGCATTTAAAGTTTGGGCATACAGTAAGTTATGTCCATCATGCCATATCAATAATTTGGAAATATAAACGTACACAAGAGCAATCTTTTCAGTTCAACATGCACGAACGAGCAACTTGGATTAGCATGATCATGACATATTTGTACCCATATAGGTTGAGCATTTCTAGTTTTCTCACTTTTTTGCTAACCGCTACATTCCTTTCAGTCTTCGGCAAATTAGGAGGACAGGTAGCTTTGTCGGATATTATTGTCTTGAGCTAAAGATAGAGTTTGATAGGCGACAAACTATTTTAGCATAATGGAATTGTGGTCATCTACCCTACGTATTGGAATCTTTTAAAAAACAGCACAGATGCTCAAATGGTCAAAAAGTGGGATATTGAAAGATAGTTGTACTGGTGATTACTGAATATTAGCAAATACAAAATGCAAACAAGACAACTTCTACTCATATCGTACCACGAATGTGCACATGACTTTTGTGTAGCTGAAGTAATTGATCCACTACTTTGATAATAAGATCAATGATAAGTCCAATAGCCACTTGTATCAGCAATGACTGTCTAGTTTCGGCGTGTTATATCATGATGATCAGTAGTTTCTGAATTTTTACAATCCATGTAGGCTCTACTGTAATCACAGCTCCAGCATGAATTTCACTCAGAAGTTGCCTGCCATAAATTCAATTAACAGTGGGTTAGTTACCTTATATCGGATAAAATACACTATTCGATTGATATGTCAATAGCCATGAATAACCACGAAAAAATTCATTTAAATCAGATGAGTTCGTGGAAAAGAAACTTGGAAATCTTTCAATGTTAGTATTACTATTATTTTTTAACTATGGTATGAAGATATCTAAAAAGATATTTGAAGCCACCATACCAAAGTTATGATAAAGACGTTCTTTATTGTTTTATGAGATTAAAGACTGTGCTAGTAGACCTCATCTCGATGGCATTAACCTGTCATTTGGGTTTATTGTCACTTAAAAAAACTCGGAAAAATGTAACAAGTATAGTTTAGATTATGGGCCTGAAAGCGTGAAATTAAATCTACATCTTGTAAATTCTCTTGAGCTATGATTATTTATTTTGCGGATACTGCTCACGAATAGCCTGGAATTAATATAAAAAGCTACGTTAGGTTTTGATTTGACTCGACTCTTGTGGCTCGTAAAAGGCTTTTAGTGTTGGAAAAAGCTACTCGCCAATATATGGTTATCTTAGAGATCTTAGCGCGTCGCAAAAACCTTTTGTCGAAAGCTAAAGAAGCATATAAGTAAAATATAGGTTCTCAGCAAGGATTTTACTGGCTATATTGTTAATTTTTTTTTGATTTTTGGTCTCGTTAAGTAAGCGGCGAACGATTATAATTGTATCTTTAATAGTATAAACAGAGAAGTACCTTGATCTAGAACTTTTACGGTGGTTACTAAAGACCAATATTATAACAGTCAATATAAAATTATGAAATGTTGAGATGCTAACACAAACTGTCCATAGACAATGGTGTATCTTTCCCTCTCCATAAGTAGTCGACATAGTCAAAATTTCAATAACCAGCTGCCGCTAATCATCACTTTTGTATGGATACCTGGTAACAGGCTGGTATAGTATTTTCCTACTACCGGAGCAATTCGCTAACAATCAATTCGATTCAACTATAATGCTTTATGACTGCGCCATATCAAAAAATCTCAAAAACTGCCTTCTATTCAATTTGACAATACTTATATGCCATTCTTTAGAGTCAGTCACTTAGGGCCAGAAAAGTTGTAAAATCCTACTCTCCACCCAGTATTGCACACATCTTCTAAGCACACTTGAACAACAATGCAGTTCTGACTATGACGAGAAAATAGAAAGTGCTCCTAGCGACCGATGCCAAATGTGCTTTCCAATGTACTGTATAAAGAAAATTTCGTTAGTGCAAACATGTCTAATATTTTTTGCAGGGTCCTAACGTATCTGTGTAGGGGGTAGTTACTTAACAGACATTTATGCCTACTCAATAATAATACGGGTTTCAATTGTTAGTAGTAGATCGATCTTGCTATATTTTTTCCAAAGCCTTTAAAATGTTTGGCGTTCTTGAATATCCTGCCTACCATATTTAAGAGTACTTAATGATAATTGTAGATATAACAGTGCTTTGCTCATTTCAGAAAGAGCTTATAATTATACCAAACGGTAAAATGCTTATTGAGACAGGGTGGTGCACGATGGCCATGGTAATTACGACCGAGTTCGCCTAAATGGTTAAGCGTTTTTGTCATGATGAGCGGATATCATATCTAATGATTATCGTATAAAGTGGTGTAAATTTTTCTTATATGGAATCAGACAGCCGTAGTAATGAATATGATAATGGACTTCATGATAACCATAATAAACGTAAATTTGTTACTAGCAAAAAAACAGTGTCTTTATTCTGGAATATCTCTCCACTGTAGTGTGCATAACGTTTGGGAGTAATATGCAGATCTACATCTTTATACATGTTTCAGCCTTATGTCCGGGCTTTGAATGATCACACTCCCTCAGCATATTTCCGCTATTCAAGTCAGAATAACTTTTGTCTATCAACAACTATACATTGAAGTTACACCCAGCAGCCATTGTTGCCCTTTTAAGCAATAGCGCTGAAAGTACCGTATGAATTAATGAATTTTTTCTTTCGGATTTTCAGTGGTGAGTCACGTTTGGGTAGATTACAAATACACTAGCTGATCCAGAACTCGTCGACTTTACAGCAGTCTGGATCTTAACTTTGGTACGTTCAGTACAAGGTTTAGTATTGAACGGCCAATGAATAAGTAACAGGAACTGTTCGAGTTTCTGGTAGCTCATACTCAAGGTTTGATGTTTGCCAACTAATGATTGCCCGGTTGTAGGCTGAGCACATCAAACAAATAAAGAAAAGTGCCGTATCGCTTAAAGATATACTCCAATTGCTTGCTCCTATTTCATTACAGCCATTTGAGTTGACATTCAACGATAGTTTATAGTTTGAGCCTGGTTGCGAGTGAGCTTTGTTTTCTTTTGGTTGCCAGTTGTTGCAGTCGTAAGATAAGCACAATAAAACTATTGTTCAGCATTATACTGTAGTATCGCATGTTAGTTTTAAAAAGACGAAGTAATTCACCTGAACAGAAAATTGAGCATTTGTGAAGCGATTGCAAGATACAATAAAACCAATAATAACAAAACCTTGCTACACATGTAGTATTACTGTATACATACAAGCAAAATGAAGCTTCACTACACATGAGCCTCAATATTTTGAACTGTTGCAGTGAGGCAGAAATATTATGTCCGCAACTAACACACACAGATATCTAGGAGATTAATACAACGATCCTTCGTTATATCATTAAGCATTTGTAGAATACAAGTTGGACTGCCAACGCATGCGGAACTTCAAATCTCTGTTTCATTTTCATACAGTCAGAAGACGACAACTGTTGGAAGCACTATAAGATGGTTCAGGATCTGCACGGTAGAGAGTTAATTTGACAGATAAAACGGTATATCAGAGGGGATTGCTTGTACAAGTGTAAATCAAAGAATTCTTTCTGACTTGTTAGCATTGAATATTATACTGGTGGAGTAAAAATGCCAGCCAAAAGTTCCATGATTTTCTTGAAATTTCTTTGAGACTTTTGAAAATTGTATTTTGCTGTACAGTGCATGGAGAGACTATTTATCGAATTCGGTTCTGGTTAATCGACCCTTAGCCAGACCAACAAGAAACCTAACCTCAACACCCCAAATGTAGGGTAAATGATGAGCAAAATTCAAAATTGGAAGGGAGCTTAATGTTCAAAATTCGTATTTGTAAGCTAGACAACAAAGTTTAACTAGGCTTTTTTTTTGGTCTGAACCTAGTCTCAGTTATTTTATTTTATTTTATTTTACTTAATTTCAAACACTTCTTTTCCTTCCTACCTACCTCTTACTTATCCAGTCTGTATACTTTTTTATCGACTTATAACCACGTTTATCCTCCTTGAAACTGAGACTATACTTATCCAGAACGACATTTATCACGCATCAGCAACGATGGAGTCATCTTCTTCCCTTTTCGATTTCGAATTTTCGGTGCTGGATTCCCTAGATGGCGCACCTGGCAATAATAAATTAAAGCAATCTTCGACATCTATACCAACAACCAACTTTCTTCTGAATCCTTCCACTTCGACCGACTCACCAGATCTGTCTTCATTCTCTCTCGATTTTTCTAATGAAACAACAAACAATATTATGAATCTAAACTCTTCAGCTATTCAACCCATCGATAGGCCAGAAAATACCCCTTCTTCGATTAGTTCTGCTTCGCCATATTCCCCTTTAGGATTGAACGGTACTAAAAACTCTAATCCCGTCTTTCCTACTGATTTCAACGAAGGTTCTGACACTTTTGCAACGTTACAACACAAAAGAAAAGCCGCAGCAGGAACACCTGACGAATACACCCCAGCTTCCTCAGAGGCTAGTTTCCAGACTTCTAAATCTACCAAAACCTCTGTTAATACCACGGCCGCTGGTGCTAATAGTGGCAAAAAACCGGGTAAGCCAGGTAGAAAAATCGATAATACAGAGCCTGCTACTAAGAGAAAAGCCCAAAACAGAGCTGCTCAAAGAGCTTTCAGAGAAAGAAAAGAAAGGCATTTGAAGGACCTAGAAGACAGGGTTGCTGAACTAGAGGCCGAATCAAAGTCTAGCTCCACAGAAAACCAATTTTTAAGGGATCAAGTTGCAAGACTAGAAAACGAATTAAAAAGATATCGCACAGCGAGGAATTCAGAATCGTCGATATCTTCACTTCAAACGGACGGCTCAAAGAAGTTCACTTTTGAGTTCCCTTTTTACCTCTCAAAAAACAAGACTTCCACTTCGTCAGCCTCTCTTACACCTTCTGACGACGGTTCATCACAATCAAACCCTTCACCAATATTTGGGAGCGAATCGTCACGCTCTTCTATTCCTTCTCCAGACTCAATATCTGTTAAAAATAAAAGCTTTGCTATGGGGTCTTCCAAACCTGCATCGCTACCTGGAGATGAACATGAAGAAACTTTCTGTGATACTCTGAACTTAGCTTGCGGTAATACCAAAAATCCTATCCCTGCAATCAACGAAGAGCCATATTCTTACAGGGAGCCTCAGGTTGTAATTTCTGCTGAAAACGACAACTCCAGGCTGCAGAAGAATCAATCGAGTATTTCTGGGCCATCCACAGTAGCTGAACAATATTCGTTTGATATGATTTCACCGCCGATATTTGAGCTGGACTTCTTATCGGAATATAAAGATCCAATCTTTGATAAAGATGAGTTTGACATCAGTAACCTTACGACAGAAGTCAGCAGTTTTGACCCTCTGGAACCTAATAACATGGACTCACTCAATTCTGTTAACTTGGGGGCACAAAACTCCAGCAGGCCGAGCAACTTGAACGAGGATCTTGAAGAGAAAGTTCCTGCCAAAACCGAAAAACTCATGTCTTGCACAGCGGTGTGGGATAGAATCAGTCAGCATCCCAAATTTGGAAATCTCGACATTGATGGACTATGTGCAGAGCTACGGACGAAAGCCAAATGTTCTGAAAGCGGCGCCGTTCTCTCAGAGCACGATGTTAACAAAGCTCTCAACTCTATTAGCACATAAAATCTCCCATCATTGTTTATTTTCTTGAATTTTTGTCAAGTTGCATTGGATTATATTGTTTTTGTTTGTTTTTATTTTTATTTTTTATTAGCTCTTCTTTCGTAGTTGGCTTGATGTTTGTTTTTTACTGACGTGTTTTTTGTCACCAGTTCTGTATAGTAAGAACTTGGCCCTATTACCAGTTACGAACTATTGTATATTTCATATTTTATATATTCGAATATTTAATTGTTATTTTTTATCTAATTTCTTTGATTATTCTAGGTCATTAACGAGTCGTAACTGATTTCATCGATATTCTTACCAATTTTTTGATAACAGTTACGGGTAAAATTTAGGTGTTTTGATGTGTTAAAGTCCCACTTACCATTTCTAGATAAATTTGTAACAATGTAACATGCAAGGCTACCACTGTACTTTTGGCGGACACACAACAAAAATAGGGGAGGTCATACAAGCCATTCTACTTCTAATCCAAGCAGTTTAAAACACACTATATCGTCTATCTTTTGTAAACCGGCAAATCGAGTTCTAAACAGCTAGCACAATAGAACCCTTGTGCGTTGAAAAGAAAAGTAAATGCTTTACTTGCTGGGTTAGTATTTGGCGATATACGTACTGTAGGAAGTGGGTGGGTGGGTAGGTGGAGGTAGGGATTTGAAGGAACATCGATCGCTCGCGGTGGTGGACAGCGATCGTACTGTACGTAGCCAGTGTTCCGTGACGGTAGGTACTGTACAGTGGAAGCCTGAATTGAACCAAATTCGTGAATGATATTGGTGGTTTTTAGTGTTTCAAGCCAAGGTGCGTTTATATGCCGTGGTAGAGTAGTATTGAACTGACGTTAGAAGGGGGGCCAGAGAGAAATCTTAAACGAACTGTACTGCTGTACGTAACGTCGTTTGACCCTTCTGGGGATTCGCTTATATTGTTAAAATGAAATTAAGGGATTTACGGGGGCCAAAAAAATTGCAAGTTATATTGTGTTTAGCAGTTGTATGATTTTCAAATAACTGTTATCTGTTCTCATTCTTCCTAAACTGACACCTTTTATAAATACCGTAGTTTTGAATGGTGTGTTAAAGTAGATTAAAAAGTGCTTATTTGTTACAGTTAAACGTTTCGATACTCAACGGTATGCATATGAATTTGAACAAGAAACTGCTAAACTCATTGAGTCCAATAAATGTTTCAGCTATGAAAAACAACCGTATGATAGAGATATCAATAGCTTGACTGTTATTGATATGTACTGTAGGTCGGGCGAATTTATCGAAGATCAAGATCAAGATCATGACATTGTGTATTGCATACTAATAGTAATAACCATTGTTTTGGTACTTGCAATTTGAAATATCATACCTATAACACCAGTTGGGCTAGGGTCAAAACCTCCTCCAGTATCTGCTGACCCCACGCTTGAAGTGACATGTCTAGCTAAAGTGAGAATATATCACAAACCAGGTCCAGCATTTTACCAATCGACGAAAATAAAGACAAAAAACAATGGAGTCTGTATCAACTACAGACGGACCCCTAGCATTAGTATACACATGGCAGCACCGTGAATCCAACAACTCCGCTGTCCCCATCCACGCACGGTCTACCAGGACCGGCGTAGTTCTTCAGTACCTCGACGGCACTGTTCGCATCTATAACCGCGACCGCGACGGGTCCGGCGTCAAGTACTCACTAGTTGCGACCATCATTGGGTCTGAGTTTAGTAAAAGCCGGAATAACAATGGGATTGTGGAGGTTGCGAAATACGAAACTCCGGGAGGCCTGAGGGACGCGGTGTTCGTGGGCGGGTACGGTCAGTCAATTAGAAAGTACGATATTCCGAGTGGACGGTTGCTGGCTGCGGGAACTTTACCATTTGAGTGTAGAGGACTTAATGTTCATTTGAATAGAAAGCTGGTTGTTGCGTGGGGGTATTCTTGTGAAATGGTAGTCTTGGATCAAACTACCTTGAAACTTAAAGGGAGATGGAACTTGTTGCCGGACTGGCCAGTACCTACTTCGTTGCTTGAAGATTGGGTGTTGGTGTTTTTCAAGTCTGGAAAAGCAAGCTATTATGTGGTTCACGATGACAAAGACGAGCACGAAGCGGTACAGCAGATTGGAACAATTAAGCCAATGGTTAGGCTGCCTGAGCAACCACCTAGCGATAGCGAATCGAATCAAGACGAAGAAAAGGAGTGGGAACCAAAACCATTGAGAAAGAGAACACAATCGACCATTACAAAGTTTGATAAATTACATGGATTTGATCCTTTAATTACTGTCAAACAGGTGACAAGCCATGCCTGGGTTGTTGCCCGTCGTCACGGCTGGATGTTGTATCAATGGGAAGATGGCGATCTTGTCGAAGAAATATCCTCCGATGTTACTGAAGGAATTGTATCAGTGATAGTTCCCAGTATAATCGAAAACACTGATTCTCAAACTTTTGGAATTCTGACTCGTG
Organism: Geotrichum australiense; assembly: GCA_030563945.1. Classification (NCBI taxonomy): domain Eukaryota; kingdom Fungi; phylum Ascomycota; class Dipodascomycetes; order Dipodascales; family Dipodascaceae; genus Geotrichum; species Geotrichum australiense. The sequence continues at coordinate 72,347 of JAJMKR010000075.1, read as the reverse complement.
CAAGCCGGGTCATTTGGGTCCACAACGGAAACGTTCAAGTGATTGAGCCGCTGTGGAAACCGCAAAACGATGAGGTCATAACGGCCGCAGTATACACAAAAGAAGAAAATCTTCTTTCAGCATTTGTGGTAACTGAGCACGGAATCGATGCTTATTTTGCCTCGACTAACGAGCAAGTCGTTGCTTGGGATCCCATTCCGTTCAGAATTCAGACGTTCAAAAAGACAACTCGATACGAATCTGGAGTCACAGCTGACGGGCAGCAGGTTGTCATTGGACGAGGAAATGAGTTGTTGCTGTTCACACCGGATCAATTCCTTAGATCAGAAGAGGATATGGGGAAATTGTTGTACTCACTTAACCCCAATCATCGGGTAACGACGGTCGAGTGTATACAGTCTGATACCGAGTCATTAATTGCAGCAGGTACATCTGATGGAAAGTTAGTCGAGGTAAAAGTGAACTCATCGGAAGTCAGTTACTCGCTTAATGTATTCTCCTCATCTATTACCAAAATAGTCTGGCTTTCAAACATACATTCCGAACTCTACGAGGATTTTATACTGGCCATCTCACTTGACAGTGGGGTCGCTTTAGTTGACCGGAAATCGAAGCAAGTTTGGAAGTTAATCCCAGGGAATGATTCCGACATTGTGAGCATCTCTTTCACGAAACAAAATGCTTGTTGGATGGTTATAGAATATGAGAGCAAGCAGAAGCGTATCTGGGATCTTGATTCCGACGAGGAAGTTGACGACCTGACATTTTACAGCTCGCTCATGATAAATAGTGATAAACAGTCTATTTCTTCTGCTACATCGAAAAAAAGCAGATATGATCAGACTGAGAAAAACAAAGAACTTGATAAATTACCGAACATTCTAAAGATTAAAAATAACTCACTACCTGCTTCGTCGCTGCTAGTCACACCTCCACCGTACTCCAAAGCACCGCTGATGGTGATCCGGGCTGACTTGGTCATTGAACAATTTTCAGAAGCTTTAAAACTGAACAACACAGAGCTTTGTGACAAACTATGTGTAACTGCCAAAGCACTTTGCTTGTCCATGTTTCACGTTCCTTTCGATAAGTTGTCAAGAATAGAAGGCCATGACCGTCTACGTGCATTCATGACGACCGTCTATCCAACCGAAGATCAAGGCCACGAAGAGCTGGGTCTAGGCTTACTAACCAGTGTGAAGGGGGTCTCTGATCTTACGTTGTTTAGTATACAGAGAAACATTCCTACAAGGCTACTAGAAATTGACGGAGAAACGTCAGCGCGCGTGCTGGTCCTTTGGATGTCTCTCATGCAGCTTATTTCAAAATATCTTAAAATTGAGAGCCCTACGGTGGGAGAGGTATATGATAGATTGGGGAAATTGGGGACTATCAAGAAACCGAATTTTGTTGGGCTTGCTAAGGTGCTGTTGATCAGAAAAGGTATGTTATGGAAATTTGTTGTCTGTCTTTTATACTAGAGAATGTTCTAACAAAAATTTAGGTCTGGTTCATAAAAACGCACATTTGTTTTTGAATGAGCTCATTAAGAGAGCCAATATCAGCGATATCACGAAAACCTGGAGGCCATATTGTAAGTTTATTATTACCTTCTGCTATGCCTAATATTTTTTTTTCCAACTTAGCTAACAATATCAGTGTTTAACTTGAAACCGAACGAAATCAGTGAATATACCAGTTATGGAATGCTTATCCTTTCTTCTCTATCGTCGTATATTGACACTCACAATATCAAACCATCAGCGGACAACTTTTCTCGTGATCTAGCTCAGATGCTCGCATACTATATCATTGATACCACCTCACATGTAGCACACCCAACTCATTCCCATGACGAAAGCGGAATTCGAATACTCGCCATTCAGCTCATGGGAAAATTCTGGACTAAATGGCAGCAATACATAAACCCATTTGCTGTTCTTCATTCACTGATAGACCTTTTATACAAAAATGGATTTGTCGAGAATCTTAAAGCTAATTGGGGTGGTGGATCTGGGTCTGAGATGGTAGAGAAGTGTAGATCAAGCATTAGGGAAATAGCTACTCAGAATTCAACGCTGTTAGTGTCTGTGCTGAGCCTTTACATTAAATCTGTCGATAACCCGATTGATGCGAGAATTTCCGCACTGAGATTACTCACAACTTTTGTGACTTCTTCATCCCCCGGAGCTGAGCCAATTATAACAGAATCTCATCTGCCTACAATAATCTCTACGCTTGTTCACCTTCTCGATCCCAATAACATCACAACACGTCAAGTGTCTGAGAATGGGGGAGTTTCACTCGCCTCCGAAATCACACTTTTCTTGTCAAAGGCGATGAGCCAGTATCCACTTCGTGTTTCATTTCACAAGCCACAACAGAGGCTGGCAGTTTCATTGATGTCTAGTTCAGCCACACCAGGCCCGATTGTGCTTGGTTTCGTTTACGATTTGCGAACGGGAACCACAGTCGCCACACTAAGCATGCACAAGGAGCACGTAGACGAAACGGCCAGTAAAACGGGGAATCACGTCGAACTATCTGGCGTTGGCTTTTCCGAAGATGGGAAATACGTCAGCGGAATGGTATTCCCTACAGAATTCGAGATTGGGAACGAAAACGAGCCTGAACCTGTCGTTGTGGTGGTATGGAAATTGGGAGGTGGTTTGATGTCTATGATCCACAGCTTTTCAAACACTTTTGGGTCACGTAGGACGTCTCCGCTAGACAGCGGAAGCTCGACGCCGTTGGAGGGCGGATCGGTATTATTGATGGAAGATCAGATGGCGAGCAGTAAAGCTATGGTGTTCCCTAAGGTCATGAAAGTTGTGAATTTGGAAAGCCCGAAAGTCGATGTAAGTATCCTTTTATTTGTTAATGATTCTAGACGTGTTTTTGTGAACAGGTCTTTTTAGGGAGATGTTTTGCTAACTTATTTGTTTTTAGTGGATCGCAGAGAGGGTGGTGAGAATTAGTGGTGATGGTGGGGTCGAAGTAGATTTGAAGGTGATGAGCTGATAAAACGAATACACTATCTGAGGAAATACTTCAAACTGCTGATTTTACGAATACCATGAAAGCTCGTACAGATATGGATTTGTGATTATCCATGCTATAATATTCAAAATAATATACACAGGCTTATATAAAATTCAATCATAGCGACAAAAGTTTACAAGATGATAACCAATTTGACGGTGTTATTTCCGAGTGTGAAAGTAGAGAATTAACTAAAACCATGGAATGTTCAATATTAATCGTACGGTACATCGCTAATGGGCATTGACGTTATAAATTTTTGTTGGAATTAGTTTTTATTATAAGACTATATGTTTTTTCTGTACAATTTATGAAGATGTCATATACCAAAAAAAGAACCATTAATGAATAACTTATTGATTCATTAGTTTTTCCATGAACTCCTTTTCTTCTCTATCGAGATACTGCACCAACTGATCAAACCCAGCCAAGTTTTCCCCAACCACATTTCTCAGCCATCCAGCAATCAGTTCTTGAGTCTCCGCATCGCTCCCTGCCCACTTCTTTTCTTCCTCAGGGTCTCCCATTTTGAGCAGGTCATTCAACGGTATGTTAGTTCCTTCAAGATACGAGGAGTCTTCCTCTTCGTCTTCCCATTCATCACCTTCAGTGGTCCCTGAAACAGCAGAAGCCATTGCTTCTTCAGTTTGTGATTGGCCTACTATTAACTCTCGAATGAAAAGTTTGATGATCTTTGCAGGGGCGGGAATTTGAGTATAGGTTTCACCAAGTTCTTTGGCTTTGGATCTGGTTAATATGGTATTGGCCGGGATAGGAACAGGATCACCTTGGACATTGATCGAAGCTATACGGGGATCAGTTAATTGATATAATTGACCCAATGCAGTAACGCTAATGAAGAGTTAGTATTAGAAAAAAAATTCGTTTTTAAAATGTTTAAAGAAGAAACACTTACTTTTCTTTGATTTCATCATAACCCCTAAGAACTTCAAAATTCGATAGCCACTGTTTGAGGAGGATCTCCAAACCCGTTCCGTATTCAGGGACGTCAATAGATGCCAACAAGTCGACAACTCCCGTGGCGTTACTGTTTACCAATTTACTGAATACCGTAATAAGATTTTCGATAAGAGCAGGATTGGTTGCAGTGGCCAACCTTTTTACAGTTGCATCTAACATTTGAGGCAACAGATTATCCAGCAAATCTCCAAAGTTTTGAACAATGGCAAGAATTAACAGACCAGTATTAACAGAAGCCGAGTCACCCCAAGAAGGATCTAAAAATCGTGCTACGGCCAAGATCAACAATTCAACACCATTTTGGCCCGAAGAGTTTGTCCATGCTTTTATTTGCTCTGGCGCGTGTTGTGCAAAGTGTGATAAGATTTCACACACAACCTGTAAGACCTGGTTATCCAACGAGTTCGAAGAAATTTGAATCAACGGGTCAAACAAAGAATCAATTATCGATGAAGGCATAGGATAAGGTGCGTTTTCAACCAAAACACTCAAGATACTGAGAGATAATACTAGTTCTGGACTGTAATTCCAGTCGGAAATTCCCATGATACTTTGCGTCAGAGGGGATAATGCGTTGACAATAAATTCATCAAAAATACCATCTTCTGTTGCAGTTTCTGCAATTTCAGCCATGACGTCTTGAATTTCGTTTGTAAGCATGATGTTCGTAGGATCCTTAGACACCAGTTGATACAAAAGATTTACTACATCTGAGTTTTTAGCAGCTCTCGTCAAGTCTCTTTCAATCACAGAAACCAATGCTTCAGCTAAGATGGCTGGTGTATCATCGTTGGCCTTTTCAGAAAGCATATAAATTGCTCTGTAGAGGTTCTCTTCGTTTTGCGCAAAATATTCATCGGGCAGATCAGAACAATATTTTGGAAATGACATGACACAACTGACTCGTACAGTATCATTTTCGTCATTTAATGCAGCGTGTAGGGTGTTTTCGAACAGTCTAATTTTGGTGTTGTTCTCTACTCTACGAGATAACGATCTAACTACTGAACCTGCTGAAAGGTATGCTCGCGATCTCAGCAATGGGCTTTGACTATTTTGACATTCAGTCGAAAACCCAATGAATTGCTCGATAGACTCACCGGGCAGAGCAGAAGAATCCGTGGTGCCCTCAATCAACAATCTTGAAAATAAGAACAATGCACTCTCCTTAATCTTCCAGTTTCCATCATTCTCCTGTGATAGTGTATATGCGTTGTCCCAAAAGATAGGAAGTAAAGAAAAGTTTCGTGATTTTCCACATATGACAAGAATATTGGAAACTTGACTACGAATCAATTTCCCAACAGACAAATCTGATTCTTCAAGTACAAACTCGTCCATGTCGTCTACCCATGACTCCAACTCGTAGGGAATTTGAGCCAGTCTAACCATAACAGCAAGGAAGTCACTGAGAATAGAGTGCACTTTGGATACAACTGCTCGTAATTCCATAGCCATGTCCATATAGTCGAGTTCTTCGAGTACCAGTTGATCCATAGTTAAGTTATCATGAATAAAAACATTATTGCTCTCATTCTGGTCAGTTTCCGGTGATGCATTAGCGTTTTCTCCGTTAATGTACACAGATTCGTATTTCGGAAGTGCGTAAAAAACATCTGAAAGTGTTGCTAAGAATACCTCTAATGCATACTTATTTGAGATTTTAGGAAGTGCTGAAAATAGTATTTTATAGGCTTTCAATGATTCTAGTTTAAGATCGATAAAGCCTTTATCACTTGCGTCAGATTGAAGTGAGATATATTTCACAAATAGAGGTGCCCATTGATCAACGATCGGAGTAGCAACAGTCTCCACAAGATCAGACTTGGTATCTTCCGCAATCAAGAAAAAATCAATGCATTGCCTAAACACTTCAATTGACATAGCACTCGCGTGTGCGCTATAGCCGTCAGAGGATCCAGGGCTCTTGGGATTTGATGCAACTTTAAAAAGCGTTGCCAATAGAGAATTACCGACCCTCATGAACTCTATTTCAGAAAGAGTTACGCTAACAAGCTCTTTGATTGCTGACAAGGCACCATAGAGTTGAGCTTCAGTGCCATGTTCAATCATTTGTAAAAGACTGTCGATGAGATCTGACCACTCGTCCGGGTATTCAACAGATGCAATGCTAGCTACTAACAATGCTGCGACAGATCTGACTTTACTCTTTGCGTACCCTAGAAGAGTTAACAGAGTAACACGGACAGTAGTTTTGACATCCTGTGCAATGGAAGGTCCGACAAATTCCTCAAATCCAATTGACCATGATTTTGGAACAATTGTTTTCAAGATGAGCAAGGCCGACTGAATGTTCCCCACGGATACCTCGTTCTGCGAGTTAGATTGATCCACAATAATGTTGAGTAGTGCTACAACTAATCCATCAACATTAGAAGACCGAAGTGCTTCAAGCTTCTCCTCAGCTTCTTTTGTGTCTCCGCGGTTGATTTGGTCTATCAATGAAGTTACTAAGCTCACCTCCATGATTATAATGTCGTTTTCTAACTTCTTTTTTAAGGAGTTTTAATATATTATCGCGTTCCTTATTTTAATAAATGCCAATATACGCCGGTCGCGTTTGAACCGGGTAATTATCTGATAAAGTTCCACAGGTAAATTGAATAGGGTAGGGGGACAAGTGTTATTTTAGGCTCTTCATAATTCTACCTGAAGTTATATAACGATAATACTATTGAGACTCAAGTTCAATCAGGCTTTGACAGTCTACAAATTTTGAATCGATTACATTTTTCCATTTATTCACATTTATTCTTATTATATCATGGCTGAAGAAGGCGCATCGCTAGGAGAACAACTGATTGAGGCAGCACGACGAAACAATATAGACTTATTCAATGAAATAATCGAACAGAACCCTGAGAACCTCGCTGACATTATCAACAACAGCACTGACCCTCTCGGAAATACCGCTTTACACTTAGCAGCCTATAATGGGTCTTATGAGGTTCTTGATGCACTTTTAGATCAAGAGAATGTTGAAGTCGATCCTGTGAATCGACAATTTGGAGATACCCCTTTGCATTCTGCAGTTCGATACTCATTACACGAACCGGAGCATGGCGCTTTTTTAGTTGAAATGCTGATTGAGGCTGGTGCGGATGCTCGGATCAAGAATAAAGATAGAATGAAACCAATCGATTTGGCCCCTGAAAGTAATACTGAGCTAATTAACATTTTGCAGGGAGCCGAGTATGCCCGGACCGCTGGCCCTATCGATGAAGAAGTTGAGTTACAAGACGATGAAAGCGACGGAGTTGAGTCTGATTGATATCTGTATTTTTTTAACTGTTTATATTTGTTGAAACACTCTAGAATGTGAAGTCATCTGTTTTTGTTTGAGTCCAGTTACCCAATTGCTCATAGACTTCTGATTTGATTTTCAGTCTCACTGTATTTTGACTCTTAAAATTTAGATAGTTCAGCTCCTGACAGTTTAGATCACTCAATAGCTGTTTTACTCTGCTAGCAGTCGAGTACCGTGACACAATACTATGCGCTTTGTGAGAGCCAAGCTTGTAACCTTGCTTGATCCCATTAGCAATTGATTCTACCCCATAGTTTTTAATCCATAATATTGAAAAGGGGCATGGTTTGGGCTTTTTGTCCAAAATTGATGCGCTCTTACGAGAACTAGGGAAACTTACACAAGTCTCCTCGAAATCAAAAAGATGAGCTGTTTTTAACTTAGATACTCTGTCTCGGAAACATCGTTGAAAGTCAGCGGGATTCAACTCACCCTGAGGGACTATCAGGCTCGCCAAATACACGTTTTCAAAAGCAATGCTTGTAGGCCCACTTACAATAGAAGTAAACTGTTTTAGAGTCAATTTATCTGAACACGATTTCGAAAGGGAGACCGGAGCATCTGCTCTTCCGGGTTTTGTTCTGACGTGTCCCAAAAATTCAAAATGATCTCTTCCACGTAGCGGTCCTCCAGGCGCAGCCAATTCCAAATCCCTCAACCACTTCTCATCTTTGACTTCTGCGTAAGTATCCGCAGTATTCCTTAAGCTGCAATCTCCGCAGGGTGCTTCAGACACATATAAATACACTTTGGTGTGATCCCTTATTGTATATTTGGTGCCGTTGTATGCAACGTACTTTGATTCAGGGACTTTTGCGGCTTCTATTAAAAGAAACACGTTAAAAGCACGAATGCTCAAAATTTCCGCATGCATGTCGTGCAAAACTCTTCCATTGGCTGTAGACAGTGAGGAATCAGGAAGCGCTTTAACACCCGTTGTGACGCAGACACATTCCAGCTCAGAACCCACTTGTAGAACGATGCCAGCTAAAGTAGTCCACTCGGGAGTTCCATCGGGCCTGATCCTTGGTTTAGACTTAGCAGGTAGCGCATCATAAGCAGAAATAACTTTAGATGCTACTTGGTCGTGAAGAGCCATTGAAACTAGCTGTAAACAATGAAATGCATTTTAGAATTTTAGTTTTGCGTTGGGAGTTATCAACGGTACCCAAGTCTTTGTGTGAATTAGTAAAATTACACAGCTTTCTGGTACGGAAAAGATTAATTCAAAGTGATCCATGATTTGTAATGCTGGCATACCCTCGCTTTAGCTATGAATGTAGCCGAGGTTCATACCTCACCAAAAATTAGCAGGATCAACAAAGTTATTTCCATAAGAATGGATTGAATAGAGTCCATTGGAATTTCGTAGGTGCCACTTTAGCATAAATTTTAAGTTCATATCCCGTCGACAAAACCCGAAATTACCTTGGAATAGAATCGACTCGGCATCAAAGTAGGGGGTTCGCTATCCCGAAAGTGATTGCTACACAGTCGGTTACAGCCTGAATAGACGTAAGAAGATGTAAAAGTACATCGGAGTTGCCAGTGTTCTTTGATGACAATTGAAGTTGTTGAAGTTAAACAAAACTCCGGCTTGAAAACTTTATGGCAGTGTGGAGTAATGAGCAACCTCAAAGTTCCATTAGTTTCCAGAACCAACGACTTTAGCAAAGATGCGAAATCTCTATAAATAGTCCGCTTCCCCACCATCTTGGAAATTTAATTATTCACAACAAACCCATTTAACTACTTCTCAATCAATATTCAATAATGACCATTACTGCTAGAGCCATCACATTCGAAGACTACGGTGAGCCTAAGAACCTTGCCAAGGTTTATTCTTTCACTCTTCCCGAATTGGGACCCAACGATATTCTTATCAAGACTTTGGCCAGTCCCATCAACCCATCAGACATTGCTCAACTCAAAGGAATTTACCCAAGCAGAGCTCCTCGTGTTTCAGGCATTGCCAAAGAGGATGTTTATGTCGGAGGAAATGAAGGACTTTTTGAAGTCCTTGAAGTCGGTTCGGACGTCACCAAGTTCAAGAAGGGCGACTGGGTCAAGCCTGCATTCTTGAAATTGCAAACTTGGAGATCTCATGCTGTTATTGACGCTTCTCTTGTTAACCCTCCTCTCCAAAAAATCCCCAATGTTACTCCTCTTCAAATTGTTACATCAACCATCAACCCTGTTACAGCTTACCAACTCATCAAAGAGACCACACCTTTGGAACAAGGTGACTGGATCATTCAAAACGGAGGAAACTCTGCTGTTGGACGTGCAGTGATTCAATTAGCAAAAATGTGGGGTTACAAGACTATTTCCATCATTCGTGACAGAAAAGACTTTGACGCATTGTCTAAGGATTTGAAGGAAATCGGTGGTGACGTAGTCATCTCTGATAAGCAAGCCCAAGATACCTCTTTCAGCCTTTCCGACCTTGTTGGTAAGGACGCTAACATCAAACTTGGATTGGACTGTGTCGGAGGTGATCTAGGAACTAGCGTTATCGCCAGACTTTCTCCTAATGGACACTACGTTTGTTACGGACTTATGTCAGGCGAAGACGTTAAGGTTGGCGCCAGTGCTTTTATTTTCAAGAACATCACACTTCACGGATACTGGTTAACCAGAAACTCTCAAGCTAATCCTTCCGGATTTGTTAAGGCCTTTGGAGAAATTATGGGCTTGATTTCAGCTGGCAAGTTTAAGGCTGTTCCCGCTCAAACCTACCTTATTAGCGCAGACAAGAGTGACGAGGAGAACACTAAACTCGTCAAAGAAATTTTCACCAGCTACGACAGAGGATTTTTGGAGAAGAAGCCTGTCTTCGTTTTCGAGTAAGTTCTCTAATTTTACTATTTATATGTGTGACAAATAAAATTACCTATATATAGGGTGCTTTTGTACTTTCGTTGCTTCTTGTATTTATTTTAGTCAATAATTTGCTAACTTCCCAAGGTCCAAATACGATAACACAAACTCTTCACGTATATAAGCATTCTCAATGCCTCAGATCAGTCAGTGAAGATGATGGTTGAGACGGAGTAATAGTACCAATAATCAAGAAACCTTCAAAATAATTGGAAACTTCTATACACAAGTGCCGTGTGTTTATTTGCCTTTTTTTTGGGGGTACGTATTGTAAATTTTGTAAAAGTAGATACAGTACAAACCAGTTTACCACCAATACAAAACCCGTCCCCTAAAACGCACAATATCAACTATACGATAGTGGCCAATGCCCACAAGTTTTCCAACAGTCTCCAACCAACCGTTAGTTGAGTCCAGTATTTATAATAGCGTTTCGTCGGAATAATTAATCGGAAAAATATGAACCCGAGCTCCATGGCGCAATGACAAAATATAACCTTAAGAATCTTTTCTAGAAGTTATGAATGAAATTGTGACAGGTAACCTAGTAGCTATTCGTGTTAAATATAGAAACGACAACAGTATGCTCAATTTTTCTTTATAACGAATACCGGAAGTATGGATTTTTATCACCCATTTCCGACAAGCGTTCAATTGTCAGTCTTGAATATTTGCCCTCTCTTAACTCTCTATCTCTTTTCTTGTTTACCATAGTATATCCAACCACCAGTACAAACGTGGCTAGCAGTCCGGTACCTATGAACCCAATCTCCACAGCATGGCCCAAAATGAACCTCGGCTTGTCCTGGGTCCTGTAAATGTTCGAGGCAAACGCGCCTCCAAAGTTCCCCATTCCAATCTGGAACGCCATTGCGATAGCACGCTTGTAAGACCCGGACACGTTGACCGAGAGCCATGCGACGACGCCAGGGTTTTGGGAATAAACGCCGATGGCCGCAACAAATACACCGCCATACACCAGTCCCGGTCGTTGTCTCGGGTCTGTACCAAGCGCAAGTCCGAACCCAAGTAAAAGTAGAACATAGTTGAAAATTACGAACGGTGATTTAGCACGTAGCTTGTCAGCTGTATATGCCTGAGCTACCGATATGACACAGGCGGTGACGTAGATTGGAACAGTCATGAGCTGGGCTTTGGATGCGACGTATCCAAGATTGGTGAGAATAGTAGGAAGGAATAGCGAAAGCCCGTTAAGTGGAACCGTCACGGCCCAATACAAGAGAATGTGCACCCACACTTGCCAATCTTTCAAGGCAGCCCAAATATACTTTGAACTTCGCTCAGTATTTTCAGGGACGGATATATATACATAATCTTTGCTGTCGGAGTTTATATTTTTATCATTTGTATCATATTTTAGTCGATGGACAACAAATGCTCTTTCTTCAGCTGTCAAAAAATTCGCTGTTTCCGGGAAATCGTAGATTAGGAAAATCGCACATATGGCAACTAGCACGGTTGCAATTCCTTCCAAGATGAAAATCCATCTCCATCCTTCAAGACCCCCTACACCTCCCATCTTTGCAATACCATAGGCAAGCAATCCAGAAAAACATCCGGCAATCGACGCTGCGGAGAAAAACAGAGCTTGTCTAAACTGCAGCTCATCTCTTCGATACCACTGTGTTAGATAGTATGCCACTCCTGGGAAAAGCCCTGCTTCGGCAACTCCCAAGAACAGTCTGGCTATAAAAAGACCCTGAAAGTTTTTAACAATTCCCATAAGCGTCATGACAATTCCCCAAGCAATCATTATCGACGGGAGCCAAATACTGGGTCTTAGAATTTTCAGTAAAATATTCGCCGGCACTTCCATCGTACAGTAAGTGATAAAGAAAATAGTCAGGCACAAACTGTACTGATTTCCAGTAAGATTTAGCGATTCTCCCAAACCTTCGATCTTAGCGTTACCGATATTGCCTCTATCAAGAAAAGCAAGAAGGTATAGTAATGAGAGGGTTGGCACTATATGGAGATCCATTTTGAGTAGAAGACGCTTTTCGTTAACATTCGGGTAAAGTTCTTGAGCAGTCATGGCCGGCATATCACGGTTAATGGCCACGAAGGTTTCAACCACAATGTCGTCATCTTTCAAGCTCATATTTTCTATGAAATATCTGTGTTAGTTCACCAGAAGTAATCAGCCTGAAACGAAAAGATTGTCAAGTTAGTACAGTCAATAAACTATCTATTTTCTGGGAATTTATAGATATATAAACCAGATTTCTGGGTCTATCTCGCTTTGCACGCGAACCAAGTTTTTCCGTTCAGTTTTCATGCAAAATCATGTTCATCATTAGTATTTTATTAGGTGTCTGTTCAGATTACCGGATCCAGAGCTCAAAAAAGTTGGCTCTAAATCTCCCACAATGTTCACATTAATGCTTTTGCTCCTATCTAAACCTGCTACTATATGTACGTGGTACTTCCGTCCCGTAACAAAAATGGGAAATCTAAATCAATTGGGCACGGTTGGGCATTTTGTAGATATAAAGGAACTTGATCTTAGCTGTTGCAACAAAAATTATGTGCGCTGCAACCCTCAAACCAAGATAATTGGTATGGACGTTGAATAAATTACAACAAGCCGACGTTAGACCAAACCAAGATATCGGCATTGTGAAAACGGCCGTCTCCAACAAGATGATTCGTATTGTACACATACTAATATACACATAAAATATAGCTTGTATGCTATGCATCAACAGATCGTCACCCATAATAATTCCAAGACTTTTTACCATGCTCTATTCATACAAGGACCCCATCAGAGATTTCAAAAAAGCTGACCTGTTCAAACGATCTAATAGCCAGCATATATAAATTTACATTAGTTAAGTTTGACTTTTATAATTCTTCTTTTTCCATTTTTTGTGATTTCTACAGAGGCCTATATATTATGATTATTCAGTGGTATCCATAGCATCTTGACCGTTGGTAGGAGGAGCATCAGTGTCAGGAGCAGCGTCACCTGTAGTCTCAGCAGCATCTCCAGTCTCAGGTGCATCAGCCTCTGGTTCGGCAGCTTCCGCAGATGTGTTACCAGACGATCTCGAGACTGAATCCAAGCGTTGTAACCACTCAGTCACATCTTCATTGTTGAGTAAAGTGAATTTGTCATCTGCTGAAACGTAAGCGATACTAGTGTTTTTTTCAGTCAATTCTTTGTCTTGGGCCAAAGTATCTCTAAGTGCGTTTAATCCGTGAACAATCAGCTCCTCTAAACTAGAATCTGGGAACTTTTCGAAACTTCTTTCCAAATATGTTCTTGCCGCTTGTGATCTGGCCCCAATTGCAGTTCCGACATACTCTAAAACGCTACCACTGGGGAGGAATTCGTATAAATGAGGCCCAGTTTGATCATGGCCAATGATGATTAATCCAACACCGTATGGTCTTCTTCCGTACTGTAGAGTATTGGTTTGCGCCTTGTCAGCGATGGCATGTACAGCTTTAGAAATGGCGAGAGGACGGTTGTAAACAAACTTTGAAGTCATGCATTGATTTCGTAAAAAGTTGGAGAGAATTCTTGCATCTGGAGCAAGGCCTGCCAACGCAAATCCGAGATGGTTGTCAATTCTACTGATTTTCTCTTGATATGATCCCAATTCTTCTGTGTTTCTCTGTGTTGAATGTGTTAATAGAACTGATCAGATCAAAGGCAAAAAGTAAGGAAAACGTATGAAAAAAAGCAGAAACTAACCTTTAGTGCCACAAGAACAGCATGAGTTTTAGATACCAATCCAACAGCAGCTGATCCTTGTTTAACGGCTTCCAAAGCGTATTCCACCTGGTACAATCGACCAGTAGGCGAGTAAGTGACGGCGTCGTTATCGTAGGAGTTTCTAAACTATTGAGATTATCGTTAGCGTCTTAGTTCGTCGGAAATACCATAATTTAATAAGATATGAACACACCATTATAAGAAAGGAGAATTGAGTTGTATTGAGTGACTGGGGTTAAGAAAAGGACCTTTCTAAAGATTTTGACTGTAAGTAGAACTATGATGGCGATTGTCGATGGCGGTAGTAACTGAAAAGAAAACGAAAAAGATATGAGCTATTAATGAGGGCTAGGGTATAAGAACACCACAAAATTCAAAATTCAGGATTAACACAACTGGCCAGTCTCCATATATTTTACAACAGCGACAACGCTCTTTCAACTAGTACACGAAGAATAACAATGGCATTCACGATTAGTCCGCTGGCAAAGATCATTGCTTTAGCAAGTGTGCTTGCACTGGGATTCATTCTCATTATTTTGTCATGTGCTTTATATAATAACTGGATTCCACTCGTTGTGGGTAAGTAACACAAACAAGCGCTATCATTCCCTTTTAGCCACAGAATACTTACTAACGTTAATTTACAGTGGGTGTTTTCTTGATTGCACCTGTGCCTAATGCCATATGTGGAAGATGGGATACGTCTGACGATTTTATGAGCGAGTCTGGATCGTAAGTAGGAACTCTGTTATCAGGCGAGAATATGGAGAACATGAAATTAATACTAACCATATTTAGGACCGTTCTTGACTTTGGAAGGTTTTCTACAGGGTTTTTGGTTTTCACCGGTATTGCACTACCAGTCGTTCTTGCACATAATGCGATTATCGGTCTCCCAGCGATGATTATGTCACTTGTTGGTGGGTTTATTATCTATGCTACTATCATCACATTCAGCGCATTCTTTCACCAGTCCGAGGAGTTCTAATTAACTTGGTACAATCCATTTACGCCTTATATCCGTCATAATACTAGAGTTCAACATGCTAGATACAGATATAAACAACTGTATGTCGATTGAGTAGAATGACTCGTGAATTTTGTATTTACTAGCTAGGGAATAAACTAAAACCTATTGAAACTGCAATTTGCATATAAATACTATTTTGCCCAACCCTTCCGTTCTTCAACAGTGAGTTGCTTATGGAATACATACTGTATAACAGCGCGTATGAATGCCATGATAATCCTTCATGTTGGCTTCAAACAAATGAATGTAATAGAATAGAAAGAGATTCCTGTACATGGCATAATGAAATATTACTACAAAGTCTCAAAGTCTTGTATAAGCTCTGATAATAAAGTTCTGATACCATAGCTAGAGGCGTACAGTAAAGGCGTAGAGTAGAGGCTGGTAGTCAAAGTCACAAATAAGCCATACACGGGCAACAGAATGACACCAATAAGCATGTGAATTGTTTGTTCCTGTAAATTGATCATACGGCTGTGCCATTCCTCCCACGTCAGATAGTCCGGTAAAGGCAAGCAAGCAAGTCATACTGTAGCTAAAAGAGCAGCGCACGCCACTGCAGAAGCTACCGTGCCTTGGAGCGCCCCGCCATAGTTTTGATCACAAGGGCCGGAATCGTTTTGAAAGCTCGTACGTATAGCTTTATGTTTGTTCGTTTGTTGCTCAAACACCGATCGGGTCTTGGGCTTGACTTGCGCACATACTTTATAGAGTTATCACCACATAGAAAAGCCTAGAATTCTCTCAGAAACACATCAGGCAAAAAACAAAAAAAATTAAAAAAGTATAAAGATTTACCGTAATATATAAAGTGTCAATATTCCCTTTGAATCTAAGTTAAACAATTCATAACTGATTCAACTATCAATATATTTCCACAAAATGTCTTCCGATAAGAACGATAACAACAAAAACAACACACCTCCCTCGTTGGACGAGTTCAACGATTTTTTCAACAGATCTTTCAACTTTGCTACAAACACCCTCAACAGCTTTTGGAACACTGTTTCTTGGGGTGACGACATTGGCGAAACTATCAACTCGACAATCCCGTCTATTCTTTTTGGTAAAGGCAGCGACGAGTATTCAGATGTTTGGAAGAGCGATAGCGTCAACACGTCCGATAACGTTGTTCCTCTAGACGCATCGAAGCCTAAAAATCTATGGGCATTCCCCGTACCATCTACCAAGCAATACGGCAAATGCAAGGAGCTTAATGGTACTAGCGTCTGGACTAGAGAAGGTGTTTGGAGATGCTTGTTCCCTCAAAGCAGCAATCTGCTGAATCTGGAACTTACAAAAAGCACTGAGAATGAGGACCGTCAACTATTTGGCTCTTACAACCACTATCTTGATTGGAAGTTGTACATGAGAAAGATTGAAGAAGCTAAGCTAAAAGAAAGAAGAGAGGCTCTGCGGGAGCAATGGGAAAAGATGGCACCCACGGAGAATAAAAATGGAGAAAAGAGAGTAGTATCGACTTCTGTCACCACTACTACTTACACTAAGGAAGACGGGTCATTGGAGACTAAGAAAGTTGAGGAAAAATGGTTTTCCGACGGGACTTCCAGCAAGACTGAAACTGTTTCTGAAGGAAAGGGATCTGGGTCAAATTGGTTCTGGAAATAGTTTGACCCTACTTCACATTATCATGTAACTAGTAACTACCTTAATAGCATATAGCTTTGAAAGATATGAATAAAAACAAGAGAAATTAAATGATAAATAATAGCTAATTACACGAGTATTATATAAAATCAAAGTAGGAATATCAAACTACTCGTCATCATCTTCATCTAGTTCTTTAGGCCTATGTAGCACAGCACCTTTCATGTAGTAATGATTCTTTCTCATGGCTTCGAACCGTCTATGTCTTTCTTCAGGAGTTTCTTCTATTTCCTCTTCGTCGTCATCGTCGTCATCGTCGTCATCGTCATCATCGTCATCGTCATCACCTTCCTTATCCTTTGTTTCTGGTTCCTTTTCAACAATGATTCGGTTATCTTGAATGGTGGTGTCAGGACCGGTCTCCGCCTCACCCAATGATAAGCTTTCACCCTCCAGCTCGTTCAGATCGTCATCGTCATCCGGCTTATAATACTCATTATCACCCACCGCACCGGCATAGGGAGTTTTGGGTTCAGTTATTTT
Organism: Geotrichum australiense; assembly: GCA_030563945.1. Lineage (NCBI taxonomy): Eukaryota > Fungi > Ascomycota > Dipodascomycetes > Dipodascales > Dipodascaceae > Geotrichum > Geotrichum australiense. The sequence goes on along the minus strand of JAJMKR010000075.1, from coordinate 55,187 downwards.
CATAGTTGCAGACTTTTCCTGTTCGTTGAGATATAGGTTTGCTTCATTCCACTTGAGATGAGACTCAGATTCAGCAGCTTTGTGATCTTTCGAAATCTCATTCTCAATCTCTGTTTTGTGTTTCTCAATGATGGCGTTTCCAACTTCATGTAGCTGGGCGTTGGCTCTTGTGTTTTCTAGAACAGCATTACGATCAAACGAAGACACGATCTCCGGTGACAATGCTTCAACAGACGGCTTGTTTCGAAGAATTCCCTTGTGTGGCATTTTTTTTGTATATTTATAACTTTTATGTTTTTTATTTTTCTTTCTTTCGTGATAAGATCGAGAAGGCAAGAATTGTCAATGAAACGCAAAAGAAATTGATGAATTTGAAATAAATTTATAAACAATTGTTGAGTAAATTAAAAAAGGTTACACAAAAATTTAATAGAAAAAAATGGGCTTTTTAAAAAGTTCAGTGAATTCTCAAACTTTCTGAGATGGTTTGTGTGAGGCTGTTGTTGCCTGTACTATGACCGCTGTTTTTTGATATTTCCATAGTTTTCTTCTTTTTCCGCCACCACGTGATACTAAATTCACTACGTACCCTGCAGTCTATGGATACGGATATGGCCAAAGATCTCTTAAAACCTATCACATAACCGTATAAATTTTGTAGTATGCCTTGTTTGATATATAAAGTATTGAAAGTATAGCTGGTTATACACATTAGTAGACTAGAGCTTAAGAGCTCTGATGTGTGCCTATTAAAACTCAATTCATGTGCTGAGATTACATTCGAAAATGTATGAAACTTCTGGAAGAGTTCATATTCAGCTGGAATTTTCGATTCCAGGTAATAGGGTCATCTGATGGTGCATATACTACGGTGGTAAACTTGCTTCAAACAGTGCAAAAATCAGGTCCCGTATTGTCAATGGCTTGTTGGGCTTCAAAAAATATTCGACATAACAGATACAGTCCAACCAAGAATGTGTACAGGTCTAATCTAGCTTTGATATTGAGATACACATGTTGGAACATGTGAGTGAGAATACGTGTTTAAATATAAGCTAAGCGGTAGCTAAAACTGGTATATCCTTCGTTTTATAAGATGCGAATATACAAGTAGAGCCTATTCTAAGTAATCTGTCAAATAACACACGTAGGATCTGTTTTTCAATGACGGTAGAGCAGTTCGCGTCGTACAAGATGATCAAGATCACGTTAAAACACAAGAATCATTTTTTAAAATGTATAAATAGTGTAGTCCTTTGAGGTTTAGCACCAAAAAGTTCATCAGCTTAATATCCTATGTGTAGTTATTTTTTTTCTTTCAATCTCGAGGCATAGATATGTCTATCTAGCTGCTTTGTAGGCACTAGAAACAGACTTAGACTACACTAATGTGTTTGGGCGCTTATAAGTAGTGGCATCTTATAACTTATCTACTCTGAGATGGATGAGTAAAAATATTGACCGGGACCTCAAAAACTCGAGCTTTTTCGTTTTTTTAATGAAAACCTATCACAATACCATATAATATATGCTTAAAGAACTAATCACGATGATGCTTCTTTTGTACGTTTTCTACTTGATAACAATGAAGCAAAAAGTCTCACAACAAATGGTGCTTAATAGTGCTATCTCGAATGATATACTGCTGTTCCTAAGCCCCGAGACAATCTTATATGCTATGATATTTAGTTACAATATTTTATATGTGAATTTATGTAAACAATCTGCATCAAACTAGCTTGAGCATTAACTCCATAACTTCCCATTACTTTCAGTCATGGTTAGATGAGTTTAATACCTTAGTTGATTGCATAAATACGTCATTTATCAGTAGAGCTCTGGTCACCAAGATCACTTTCTTAAAACCCATCACTTCTTTCTGTATGTTTTTTAACAACTTCCATTCATCATGATAACCAACAGTTCAAGTTCGGGAAAGTTCGACTTTGCGGATAAGTCAAAGAAGACTACAGAGAATGTAGTCATTCATTGCATGGAGGTAGACGAATCTGCCTCTAATTCAAACGCTGCTCATAGACCATCATATCTTTATCCTGCTAGATCGCAGGCAAATTCAAATGACTTTGACAACGAATCTGAACACTCTGATTCGAATGACGGAACAAAAATCAATTTTTTCACTTTGTTCAGATATGCTACTCCTCAAGATTTTTTTGTTCTTGCTGTGGCCTACTTTTGTGCTATACTGTCTGGTGCCATTCTGCCTTTTACAAACTTCATTCTAGGAGAAATCACACAGGATTTTTCAGATCTCTTAACTAAAGACTTGTCACCACAGGAGTTCCAGCCATCAGTTTCCAGGTATACCCTCATGTTTGTATACTTGGGATTATCAGTTGGACTAACTTCATGTATTTCGACGTATCTTCTTGCAGACCGAGGAGAGGTTTTGGCCGGAAGAATCAGGAAACAATATTTTAGCGCTATTATACAACAAAATCCGGCTTACTTTGAAAATGTCGGTCATAGCGAGGTAACCAAAAGAATCATAGATGACACTCATTTAATTCAAGAAGCCATATCTGAAAACTCTGGGATTGCAACAGCCAGTATTGCATCCTTCATCTCTTCTCTTGTTGTCGGATTCATATGTTCATGGAAGATCACTTGCTTGATGATTTGTGCGTTGATCAGTGTTTGCATCTGCGCAGCATGGACAATTCTTCGTGTTAAAAAATGGGATCGGGTAATAGAGCCTTATCAAACAAATACAAAATTCTTAGTTTCCCAGATCATAAAGTCTGTTCATACGTCGGCTGCTATGGGAGCTTCTCAACAGCACGCTAAACGATTAGACATCAGATGGAAAAACATAATGGAGCTATCATTCAGAAGAACATATGTTGTGGCTTTGGGTGTTGCAGGATGTTGGGCTATTGTATACGGAGCTTACGCATTAGATTTCTGGCAAGGTTCGATCGAAGTTGAGAATGAAGCAATTGATCCAGGAAGCCTTATCACAACAATTACTGCCATAGTCATGGGTGGATTCAAACTGAGCACTATATGGCCAACCATTCAATCTCTAGTCAAGGGAGTAGAATCAGGGAAGAAGATTTTTGAAACTATTGATCACGTCTCTCTTGAAGACTCAGAATTAGATCAGGGTGTTATGCTTGACAATATAAAAGGTAAAATTGAGTTTGAAAATGTCAAATTACGATTCTCCTCTAACCTAGCGAATGTCGTTCTTGACAATATCAGCTTCACAATTCAACCAGGAGAAACTGTATGCATAGTGGGGCCTTCTGGGTCTGGCAAGTCATCACTATTGGCACTTTTAGAGCGTCACTATTCACCTATCCGAGGGGATATCTATATTGACGGAATCTCGATCTCCAAGCTAAACACCCAGTCACTTCGCCAAAACATAGCTTACGTTTCACAAGACGCATTCTTATTTTCTGGAACTATATATGACAACATTCTTCAAGGACTGAATTGTTCTAAATTCGTTAACGAGGATGATTCTATCAAGACTCAAATGATTATGCAAGCATGTAAAGATGCTAATGCCTGGGGATTCATTTTGTCAATGAAAGAAGGTCTTCAAACTCAAGTAGGAGAACGCGGGTGTCTTCTCAGCATAAGCCAACGCCAGCGAATTGCGATTGCCAGAGCAATAGTTTCAAGACCCAAGATTTTCTTATTTGATGAAGCCACTTCTGCTCTCAGCCCTAAAACAGAAGCCGTCGTGTTGGAGTCACTCAAGCGCATAACCAAATTTTGCACTACAGTTTTTGTTACCACGAAACTTTCGATTCTTCAAATTTCGGATAGGATAGTTGTTCTCAAGGACGGATCTATTTTAGAACAAGGTACACATTCGTCATTGATGAATGAGTCGATATGGTATGGGAAATTTGTAGAACAGCAAAGAGACTATGATTGTAAAGCTAAAGCACCCTTGCTTATGTTTAATAAGGGTAGGCAGGTTTCAGAGTTTTCAGTTAGATCCGCAAAAAATAAGGGGATTACCACTGCGTACGATATTCTGGATTGGAAAGATGATAACGACTATGAGGACGCCGATGTATCAACACGCCTTATACCTAAGAAAAACAATACCATCGATATCCTTTCTTCTTCTTCTCTCATGGGTATGGTAAGTATCAAAGTGATAATTTTTTTTCTTAATGCCAAACTAACCTTCAACAGCTGCTTCGAGTCAACAATGAAGGTTATATGGACTTAGCCATTGGAGGAGTAGCGGCCGCATGTTGCGGAGTTGGTTACCCTCTGTTATCAATTTGTTTTTCGAGATGTATGGAAGCTTTAATGGTCTCCGAAGAGCGATATGGTGCAATGCGATCCATGGTTAACCGTTATGCTCTCTATCTTGTGTTGCTAGCAATTGGAGAGTTTTTTGCCTATTTTGTGATGTATTCTTACACGGGAAAGGCTGGAGAGAGACTGGAGCGAAAGATCAAATATACTATTTTGAGGCATTTGCTCCGTTTAGATTTAGAGTTTTATGATAGTGGCGAATCTGGTAGTGAAGCGGTCGCTTTGATGCTCCTTCAAGACGCATCCTCTCTCAGATCTTTTGGTGGTAGTGCAGTCGGACAAATTTTTACATCTACAATAACTATGCTTGTCGGTGTTTTTGTCGCTATAGCAGCAGATTGGCGATTAGGCTTAGTGTGTGCTGCATGCATGCCCGTTCTTATTTCCAGTGGGTTCTTACAGTTTAAGGTCCAGTCAAGATTTCAGAATAGAACCAAAAAAGCTTATGAAGCTTCGGCAATATATGCTGGTGAGATTATTACATGCATCAAAGCTGTTAATTCATTGACGCGTGAGAAAGATATCACTCAAAAGTATTACAATGAGGTTGAAGAGCAAATACAAAGATCAAAAAAGCACACAGTACGAACTGCCGGGTTTTATGCCATTGCGCAAATTGTATCGCCCCTCTGCATTAGTTTGGGATTCTGGTATGGAAGTGTCTTACTGTTGCAGCAAGAGGTTGATATGTATCAGTTCTACGTGTCTTTTATGGGACTTATTACCGGATCTCAGGCGATTCAGTCAATTTTTTCGTATGCTCCAGCAATCAATGAAGCCAAAAAGTGTGCAGCTAACCTAGTACGCTTGCTTGACAGAATTCCAGAGTTTGATGAGTGTTCCGTTGAGGGTATTCAGATAACCCGAAATGCAAACAATGAGCCTGCGTATAGCGGAACACTGGCGCCTGTTCAAGGTGAGATTACCATAAAAGACGTCCATTTCCGTTATGCATTTGAGCCTGAGCTGGCTGTTTTGCGAGGAGTTAATTTCAAAGTAGCGTCTGGAGAATTTGCAGTTATCGTGTCTCCACGCTCAAATAGTGAAGGGAGTACAGTATTGGAATTACTGGAACGGTTCTACAAACCTATTTCTGGAGAAATTTACATTGACGGCCACAAGATATCGTCACTAAACTTGGAAAGCTATCGTGCTCAGCTTGGATTTGTACACCCAAAGGCTGTCATGATTGACGATATAAGTGTGATGGACAACATGTTAATCAGCTTAACCGAGACGTATTTTACAAAGCTGCCCGACGTAATGAAGTACGAAATGGTATATGAAGCATGCAGAAAAGCCCATATCCATGATTTCATCATGAACCTGCCAGACGGGTATGAAACAACTACAGGGGTCATATTTACTGAAAGCCAAAGGATCAGACTGGCTTTAGCACGGGCGATTGTTAGGGACCCCAAAGTGCTATTGATAGATATGCTATCTAATGAAGACTACGTTATTGCGACCAATAAAGAGGTTATATTATCTGCGATCAATAGCGCTGCTAGAGGGAGGACAACGATTTTGGTCACGAATGATGTAGGGTTGACGGAAAGTTGTGATCAAATTATGGTGATGGAAAATGGAAAGATAATAGAGAGTGGGGTCAGACATCAGTTGTTGATGAAGCAAGGTCAGTACTCGTTGCTTATGCAACAAAGACAGGAGCAGGTTTATTAACCAAAAAAATAAGAATTTATATATTCGCACATATATTTTATACAAAATTAAAATACATAAAAACTATTATACATTATACTATTGCAAGTTATCTGAGAAAATATATCTGGCAGTATATAAAAATTCTGGCTATGAAGAAAAGTTCCATGGCTCAAATTTCCAAATCCTTAGGTTAGCAGATATAAAGTACACGTTTGAATATCACAAAGCTAGTTTCAGATTCATATACGGTAATGTGCATATGTAGTATCCTATGAAAAAAGGTATATACCAATTCCAATATATAAATGGGTTATTAAAACTACTTCTAAGTAATACTAAATGAAAAAAGCTGATAAAATAAACTACAATTTTTATAACACCAAATAGGGATCAACTTCGTTCTCAGAAAAAAAAGCTCGAAGGAATTTCTGAAATTACAAACGTGGATAACGTATTATGATTGACCTACCCTTGATATTACTGCCAGTTCAAGATAATATTTCTGCTAAACACAGTGTTTAACACATGAGATAATTGTTTTGCTTTTCACAGTACGTTAAGATAATAGCTGCCATTTTATTGAGCTTTCCCCAAACGTTGTAGCTTGGTACTTGGATATGGGGTCTAAACGCATATCTGAAAATCAGCCACGGCTAATATCAGATAACATAGATGGCGGTAGACAATGCTATATATAAAAGGACTTAGCTTATATATATGAAGAGCTGGGTTTGCGATGTTCAAGATTTACCACATGTATCTTTTTAGATGGATGCTTTATTGGACCAATCTCATTAACAAACCCACATTTTCCTAGCTTTTGAGTACTTCAGTAACAAGTAACAGAATAATTTGTCTTATTCCACTTGTTAATATTATAGTACATATCCACGGTTGAAAAAAATAATTATCTTAATTTTGTTGGTGTATGTTCTTCTCGCTATTGTGAAAGCTAATTTGGTGATGTGTTATACAATAATATTTTTCAATCGAAGGCTAAACTTATAATTTGTTATGAATATCGCGACTGCCATCGTTTAATTTTTTGATGACATCAATGAAAAGCTACACAACGATATCATATTTAGAAACCAGATTTGACAAGAAATATCAGCTACTTTTTACAACTCAAAGTAAGTACAACACCAAGCGTAAATAACTAATCTTTAACTTCTTTTCAATGCCAAACCACCTCATGAGTATTTGATCTATTTTGTTACTCCACACAATTCTGAGATCACAAAGCAGTGGAAACCATTAGTCTCTGAAACTTTGTTAGTGCAGTATGTGGCGCTGACTAAATAAATATCTCTAACCAAGTATTGTACACAATATTACGTTTTAATACTGTGAATTTATGAAATATAAAATCTGCTTGTACTCACAGACCTCTTCTAAACTAGACAGGGTCAATATCTTCCGTTCTTTCTTATTTGGTAATTATCACCTTTTTGAAGAGAAAAATCCTTTGCTCACCAGTAAGCTATATAAGCCATAGTTTACTCCTATCCACTGACCATTAAATTCTTTTCAAACTAGAATGACAATATGTCCAAGATCAAATTTCCCTGGTATAAAATCATATTGTGAAGTCGCTACATTTCAAGCAAAGTCTGTATACTTACAAATAGGTGTGTTCGAAATTCTCTAAATCCATCGTACATATCAGAGATACTCTTTTTGACTGCGCTGTCTAATTTAGCAAGATTGTTTTTACATTTACAAACAATTCCATTGTTTTACCATCTTTTTTTTAAAAAAATTCAAAATAGTCCTTCTCACACTTTTGATGTACACTGGTGGAGAGATTTACTATAAGTTTTGACGCCCGCAATTATTTTGTAGATGGTTAGCGCTCGCTTAAAATAATCTGATTCCATTGATTTATATAGACCATTAGGTAGTAGCGTATTCGTCTCTCAAACCATTTTTCTCATTCACGTTACAAGGTTGAATCTTTAAATTGGCACTTGCTCCGATCAAAAACTTCAATATTATTTAATGTGACAAAAGTTACATATATGCTCTGTAAAGTATTTTCAGGTTCCTGAGTAAAATATTGTGCAAATCCAAAAAAAGAAGAGGCAATTGCTACAAAGGTACACAAACTTCCCGTAGGTTACAAAGAGATCATTTTGATCGATGATGACAACATGCAACAGGCTAAATATCAAGCCAGTAACTGTCGCAACCTTCGTTTTATGAATTTCAGATGCTTTACTTTCTTACCTACCCCAGATCGCCTATTCATCTCCGGCATCCATATTTCACCAACGACCTCTTTTTCTCCTTTGAGTGAACCATCTGGCATAAGAATAACGGTCTGTGATAAATCCAGATCAATACCTCCTTTCTCTAGCTCAATCACCGACCCTTCGTTTCTCGCTTTTCTCAACTGTTCTGCTAAAAGACATGCTTCCTTGTTGACTACTGCCAATATTCCACAGTTTAGGGAATACGCAGTTTCCAAGTCGCCAAAAATCTTTAAAAGAACTTCTTTTAGTCCAGGAATGCTCATATCAACTGGAATTTTTGAGATAATAAGTGATGGAGAAATAGAGGTAATGGCCTTGTCCAACAAAGCCTTCATAAATCTTGGCCTAGTCATACAATATTCCAATAAATCATCCCAGAGTTCGTCGTCATTTTGCTGTTTGGCAAACTCAATGGCCTGTTCAGGGTCTTCTAACTTCTCCAGCACCAGTTTAAGCGCCTTTTTGTTTAGTCCGATTTTTCCTAAAATATACACCAGTTCCGGAATGTACCCATTTTCTTCGCATACTTTCGCTGCGTGTTCTAAGTTGTATGAATTGTTCTTTTGTAAAAATGAAAGTAGCTTTGGTCTATCAAACTCAGCATATAGTTGGACTTGCAAGTCACCAAATTTTAGAGATGCAAATGTATCAACAGCACTTAGCTTTTCTAGATAAAGGAATAGTATAACGTCTTGTTTTTCCTTTGATAATTGCTTAACGACGTCGCTCGGAAGGACCTCTTGTCGCGCCTGTACGACAAGATTAACTCCCGATTGCATATCCCTTCTTAAAATGGGTAATGGCGCTAGTCTAATATCATCTTTAGATTTCAAATTAACCATGAAAATGTCAGATATTTGGTTAATGAAAGCAGGTAGTAAATGATATGTTGCCATGAGCTCAAGTACACTTGGGTCTCTCAGAATCAACAGTTGTGACGCGGCAGAATTGAAATCTCCAAAGTCGATACATAAGTTGGCGAGTACTTTTCTAAGTTGGTCTTCTTCGCTTGGCTTGTCCATAAGTAAATCCTCCACTTTTATTTTGATTTTTGTAAAATCATACAGTTTTACAGGCCACTTTTCTAGGAATTCAATCAACTTTGGAATTTTCTTTTCCTCAACGTAGGTCTCGAGGATATTTTCATACAAAGATTCTTCAATCTCTAATTTTCCGTCTATCGGTAATATTTCTGCGATTTCGTCGAAATGATTTGTTTTCGTGAAAATCAATCCCCAAGAATTCCAGTTTTGAGTAATTTCCTCAACAGAATTCGGGTCCGAATCCAGGTAAGAATCCTGAATCAATTGTAGAGATTTAGCGGTTTCTTTCCACTTGCCTTCTTTAATCAAAGAATCTAGCCAATCCCGGCCAATTGCATATCTTTCTTTGGGAGATTTTACAGCCTGCGCAACTCTCCATGCTTCCTCATATTTTTCGTGTTCCAAGAGCCAGTCAACTTTGTCATTTAAGTCTCGTTCTACAGCTACTATTCCGTCTTTTGCGCTGACAATTAAATACTTTGTAGTTTTATTGTCCAAGTACTGAGAGAGGTTATAGTCGTTCATACCAAGTCGCTCATGTCCTTTCATTGTGAGCTCGTCGCCGTAAACTTCACTTCCTGTTTGCAAGTCGATCAATCTCAGCTCCGGGTTAGGCGCGGGTGGCCTTCTCATAGATTCTTGATTAACAGGTGGTGGGAAATAACAAAGGACCATAAGAGTATCCTCCTTAAATGGTGCTATTCCGGCTATTAAGCAGTCTAGCTGCAATACCCTCTCTATCGAAACTGTTTGTTCAATTGAAAGTCCTATCATAGAAGCACTCGATGGAAGTATGTTCTTTTTGTCCCGACTAACAGTGACTTTCAAACTCCACACACGATCCACCCATGCAATGTAGATTAAATTTGATTCCGGCACACAAACCCGAGGCTTATACAAATCAGCTCTTGGCGAATCTTCGGGTCTTGGAATATGCAATAATGATTTTTTTGTGTATTGACTGTAAACTGAAATTCCGGCCTCATTCATCCATATAATCAGTCCATCTATCCAGTATATAGCAATTACAGGGTCATCTGAAGTCATAAGCGATGTGTCGTTACGCTTGCCTAACCAACCCCGTTCAGACAGCACCACATCACCAGCCATACCCCCGGAAAGAAATGATTTTGACGTGACGTAATTAGGGTCTAAAGCAACTGAATTGACGGGTCGTTTAAAATTGATAGCAATAGAGTCTTTAGGATCTGTAATTGAGCAAATGGCAACGGTGCCATCGATTGAGGCCGATGCGATATAAGCGCCTGTTGCGTCCGTCGACAGTCCCATGATAGAAGCTTTGTGCACACGATAAGCGCGGATAATTTCAAAGTTTGGCTTTAACAAGTATATGTAACCTCCATGTGTTGCAAATGCGATGAATGTAGAAAACACCAGAATGGAAGATACTGGCTCTTGATTGAATACTTGTTTCGGAAGTTGGGTGATTCGTGAGTACTTCAATCGTGGTTCCTCTTCTTCGTCCTCTTCATCTTCATCTTCCTCGTCGTAGTCGTCATCGTCATCTTCCTCGGTAGATGTGTCGTAATTAGTTTCACTCGTAGTTTCATCGTCGGTAGAAGTACTGTCTTGTTGAGGTGTTGGAGCGGTGGTGCTGGCTGTCATAATTACGACGATTTCTGATAGATGTAGTGTAAGGTACAGAATGCAAGATACGAAATTAGGGTTGACTCTGGTGCTATTCCCTATACAAAATAAATTTATGGGGGGAAGAGAGTCCAAAAGTTAAAAGTTAGACATTGTTACTTATTTGGCCGCTATTACTGTAAGCTTTGTTATAAAGCTCAAGTAATTATCTTCAAGTACGTTATATCTTGTATTTTGTGCTTTCATAATTTCGATTTGAATTTCTGCTTTAGTAATGAGCGCGAAAAACTCCCAATTGACCTTGACAGACATATTGCCCAGAAAATGATTGGCTAATAAAGGTGGGGTAATAGACTAATCAAGGAAGAGGGGAGGTTTCTAGGAAAAGTCTAAATTTCGATTGAAAAAAAATTGGAACTTGGGACATAGGAATGTCATGTTCCAGGTGGGTGCCGAGGGTGCACCGAGCCCGTGAAAGTGTTGTTAGATTTATTGTTAACAGAGACCTTTCGCAAACACTGTTTGCACTCTGTGATATAAAATTCACCTGTTTAAATACAGCATGGTAAGGTGAACGGCCCATCATGATTATGAGATCAGTTCTAAGTCACGGCAACAATCACGGCTAAGGTGCGAGCATTGATTTGGCAGTGTGCTTAATAAATGATAAGTCACATGCACAACTTGATTAGTATGACAGTATGGCAGAGATACAAAATCGGCTCGAATGTATTAGATTCGAGGCCCCTAAACAGGCAGAAAGGGAAAAATATTTTCTGGGGTTTAACTTATTTGTTTCTTTTCTATTTTTATTTCCATGTTATTTTTCTCTAAATCTTGATCAATTTGTAACTTCCTGGAGATTCTTTCCTTCTTTCTGCTAGACTCACATATAACTCGACTATTCAAGAGTTCCTCAAATTAACACTCTTTTCTCAAACAGAATTTCATAACACACTGTACATATCTGCACCACTAGATCATAAAGATTTCAGGACAATAACACAAAATCATGACAGCCACCTTTCCTTCAGAAGCGCTGGACTCACCACCATTAATAGTAGACCAACCACCTCTTCCACCGCATACAATTGAAAAGAAATCTATTGAATATGTGATTCGCAGTGGTATAGCTGGCGGACTGGCAGGATGCGCCGCTAAAACACTCATTGCACCCCTCGACCGTGTGAAAATTCTTTTCCAGACATCGAACCCCGAGTTCAAGAAGTATGCAGGCTCCTGGCTGGGGTTTTATCGGGCAATGAAAGAAATTAAATCAAGTCAGGGAATACTCGGACTATTTCAAGGACACTCGGCAACAGTTTTGCGAATCTTTCCTTATGCTGCCATCAAATTTGTTGCGTACGAAGAGATCAGAGCTGTGATTATACCGTCGAAAGATAAAGAAACTTCACTCAGAAGGCTACTGGCAGGATCATTGTCGGGTGTAACTTCGGTTTTTTTCACATATCCGCTTGATCTGGTCAGAGTCAGACTCGCGTTCGAAACTAAACAAAACTTTCATTTAGACCCGGCGCTACGCAAACATAAACGACATTACGACTACAAAGGTGGACGGTTAGTTCAGACTTGCAAACAGATTTTTCGTGAGTCCAACGAAGGGCTGCATATCGGAGGCATTACGAATTTCTACAGAGGATTTTTACCAACCATTTTAGGGATGATTCCTTACGCCGGGGTGTCATTCTGGGCACACGACATGTTCCACGACATATTCAGATCTTCATATCTAGCACCATACGCAGTGCTTGACTTTCTCGAACCCGATGACCAATATAAAAGTACAACGCAACGAAAACCGCTGAATAGCTGGGCACAATTAACTGCAGGCGGACTAGCGGGGATGTGCTCACAGACCGCTTCTTACCCTCTAGAAGTGGTGAGAAGGCGAATTCAAGTGAGTGGAGTTACAGGGGAAAAAACGGGAATTATCAAAACTGCGCAGAAAATCTACGCGACGAATGGAATTAGGGGGTTCTTTGTGGGACTTTCGATAGGATATTTGAAGGTAACGCCTATGTTTGCATGTTCTTTCTTCGTGTACGAGAGGTTGAAACTGGCATTAGGCATATAGACACTTTCATTTGTACTTTGGTATTCATGTTATTTTAGCGGGAATTCGCTTCCTTTACATATTTTTCATTTTGCTCTTATTAGAGCGTTTAATGATGACTACGACATATAGAAACTCAACCAGTATTACCATCTCCATTCGTGGAGCTAATGGTGATTATTTTTTTTCCATTCTTCATTTTACTTTTTGTTTTCAAATACACGGAAAATCAAGATGTGCTATGACCATATTTGTAAGAGCTTTGTTTTTCGGACTGGCGTTGTTTGTTTCATCCCAGTGCACATAAACAGTAGTGAACATTTACGAGTACAAATTGTAACATTCTGTGGTCGACAGTATCCTCCGACATATACCCAAAACCTATACCTATAATGACCTTGTTTTTGAATTTCTCGTCTCCTATCCTTCTGCCACTAGCTTCAAAAATGAACTTTTCATTTAACTTAATCCAGCAACTTCTACACAACTACACTTTTTAATTTTTCTTCTTTCACTTCTTTCTCTTTCCACAAGCCCACATCGCATTATATATATCTAAACAAATACAAACATACATACATTTCGCGTTGCATTTTATTGAACTAATTCAACACACAGTCTAATCTTTTCCACACCCACCTCCGACCAAACTCACACAATGTCAACACCAACACCATCAGACCCTCGCGCCATCGTGACCCTCAAGCTCTCCTCAAAGCTGCTCACCCAAATCTCCAAACGCAGCGCCGCCTCCGCCTCCGTTTCGACCCCGTCCACACCAGCCCCAACCGCCGCGAACGGCGGAACACCCGGTCCCTCCACGCCGACCCCAGCGCCGGCCCCTACCACCAAACCCAAGGGCGCCGCAAGCAACTTGCGCGCACTCGACAAGTCGGGGACCCCGGCACGCAAGTGGGTCAAGGCCCCGGTAGAGCTGAGGTCGTTTACGGGTCACAAGTATGAGATTGACGTGTGGAACGGCGGACCTAGAGAGAATGCGGGAGAGAACCCGGTTAACTCTACGGCTACGGGAACGCCTTCGGCGGCTTTGAGTAGGGAATCAACGCCGGCTGTGAGCGCGCCGGGGACTCCGAAGGGAAAGAGTAAAGCGGGTGGATCGCTGTTGGCGTTAGCACCTCTAACACCCAGTTGAGAGCTTTTCTTTTCGTTTTCAAATATGGGAAATCTGTCAGGGTCTTAATGTGATGAACAGAATATCTCTGAAATAGAAATTGACCTGGTTGAAAAGAAGAGTGTTTTATTTATATAATGTATATTATTGTTATGTGGACAAATGCAAAAGTGAAATTTATTGATGAAAAAATATTTAGAAGAACAATAACCTTGGATAAGACCAAGAATGACACAAAAATTGTGTCTTCTGTAGGATATGCTTTTCCAGCTTTTGTAGTGTATATATGCTCTCAACACAAAGCAATGCTAAATACACTCAGCGTAGTGTTGATTCCCTACTCATCCGGTTCAACATACCTTTCCATCAACATTTTCTTATATAAAGCCGGTTGTTTATCATACAGCTGAGCCGCCTGCGCATTCAGCGGGGAGCTATTATTCGGTTCACCCAGCAACGACTGCAAGCTCAGCAAGATAGTCTGGACGTTATAAACGGCAGACCATTTTTCTTTAAGAATGTCGAGACAGATGTTACCGGACATGTCGACGTTGGGGTGCCACATGGGGCTGGTGAACTTGATTTCGGGCGCGGTGTAGGGGTAGTTGGGAGGAAATTGGATGGCGAGCTTGAACTTGAGACCCTCGTAAAAAGTGCCGTCGGGGCCAACTACTGTGCCGGTCCACTTTAGGAGATTGGCATCTGATTCCGGGAAAGCGGAGATCCCGGGTGGTGAGGACATCTGCCAAAGAAAAGAAGTCGGGGGTTAGTATTGAGAGAGGAAATTGGATTTGTGGGAAAATGGAGGGCGAGCTTACCATGAGTTGCATGAGTTCGGATTGGAGTCGTTTTGTGACTTGACCTTCAGGAGCATCAGACATTTTGGCGTATATGTGTATGTATTGATAATAGAAAATCTAGAAACTGACAAGTTATAGTAGAAGTAGGCGGAACAATATATCTATGGAAGTACTGATATAACAATAAACAATAAATGTTCAAGTTTTGTTTTGTTTTTGTTTTGATTTTTTTTCTTTCTTATTCCTTCATCTGTTTACCTTTTCGTCGATGTAGGTTGTACCCTTGCCCTCATATGTATACCTCAGGGCCAGTGCACCTTGCATGTAATGATGATAAAAGTGATGTAAGTCTTTCAACAGAAGAGTGTGTACAAATTGGCGGATGCTGCTCTTCCATTTCACAGGTGATTGTTAGTTCCCAATTTAGATTCAAGGAATTGATATTGAAAAATTTGTAGTTCTGTTGCAGGCAATTTTTTATGCTACATATTACTTAAAATATGGGCTTTAGAGAAAGATAGTTAAAGCTTACACTATAAAATTCAGCGTACTAACTTGTTAGGCGATTCCATTGTGCTGATCTTCGTTTTCGAGTTCAGTCGCTCGAACTCTCAATCACTGGGCTGTCAGTTCATTTACCGGTATACAATGCGAGCACATTTTTGGCTGTAGACGCACCCTCAATTGCTACAGGATTGCAACAATTGAAACAAACCTGTTTTAGCATGACAGCATGTATTGTTATATCTATGTAGAAAAAGCATTAATATCCAAATACCCCAGTTGGATCTGACATTTTAGTAGAGACGATACAATAGTACCGAAGAACCGTTATAATGCCGTTTCCTACCAAACCATTAAATCTCATTGCTTCGCTGTCTATTTGTAATGTTTTTGTGTAATTCACTGTAAGGCCAGGTTCTAGAACAGACATTACGCTCAATGGCAACCTTCAAAACTTGCAACGCTATAAACAGTTTTTTTTGGAACGGCCGACACATGAAAGTTTCATCGACCCAAAAACAGTAAATAAACCTTCTAGATTCATGCAACTTCTCATCTCAAATCTTGAATTGCTACTTTGATCCGTTCCCAAAAAACTGAATAAAAAAATGTGAACAAACTCCCCATTGCGTTTGGCTTTGGTAATGTCGGACTAGCAAGCAACCTAGCTGGGGCCCAGACTTGAGCTCAATTGCTCAAACGACCCATTACTCAATTGATTTTTATTATTATAGCAATCATATTGTAGTACCGAAATGGATCATATCCCGTTGTCTTTTTTTATTCGGTTTCGATTTCACTTTGTGAAACAGTTCAAGCCAACGACTCTGAATCAATACGTTCCAAAATGGCAAGACTATCTAATACAATAACGCAAAATACTACGATACATTTGCACCTAAACATATTTAGTTACACACGTTACACAGAAATAACTACTACCTTTCTCTAGATCTCGTAAAATCCAACACCCTAACTCACCGTTTCTCAAACCACAAAATGTCACATATTCCAAAGTTTTCGAAAAGAAAGAAAACACAAACCACAACGCTAAGTCAATTGACTTTGCTCCCCATGTCCAATGACGAAATCCAATCCCAACTCCAGCCCTTTTATTTCAAGTCATGACTTTAATCATCATATTATTATCCCACTACCAAAACTATAAAATTTAGATAACCCTCTTCCCCAAAAAAGCTAAGCCTGAAATGACATCATCACCTGCACCCTGATCACATGCCCTTTCCTCCCAACCTCTCCCCCAAAAAAGTCAAGGTTCCCAACCGCCTTTTGACAGCTAGCATGGGGAAGAAGAAGAAAGGGGATGGTGGAGGGCCATAAGGCAAGCGTTTGTGGTATTGACTGTTTCGTTTTTTTATTTTGGAAGGTATATTTTCTGTGTGATGCAGAAATGGTGATGGTAAGGAACGTATGAGATAGTGTATGGTGAATTGATGGAAAGGGAAAAGAAAACTCAATTGGGTACAGAAAACTTGGGAGTTTTTGAAATTAGTGTCTTGTGCATCTTGATAAAAAAACCTAATTAAAGAATAAAGCCCAGATGCTATGATACAACAAGTGCACCATTCAACTTATACGAATAGTTATACACATATCATCAATACACATTTGTGCCACAACCCTCTTACAACTACACTCCTATAAATTGTGAATTGGTCAAGCCAAAGATCACCCCACGCCCAACAAGTCAGACGGAAGATAGGCGCCTTCCGATAACACATCCATACGAACGAGTTAGATCTCAAATTCCATACAAACAATGTCTAGGTCTTATAAAGAAAAGTTCGTTCGGTAGTTTATTGCAATTGAACAAATTGTTTTGGTGGTCTATAAATAAAATTACAAGAGTCAGATGTATGATAGAGATTTTATATTAGTGTTGTGTCTTTTGGTCGGCACAGTCCTAAAAATAACTTTTTTTTTGGGAAGTTGGGTGTTTTTGGATCTGCAATGTTGTGACCTTCATATAAAGGATCCAGCTGTGTTGGAAGTAAATTACAAACAACACCAATTCATGAAATAGAAAACAAACAAACAAACAAAAAAATTGTTAATTATAATATGTAAAATAAAATAAATTAAATATTCCTAATCCCCCAATTAATACAAAAAACAAAACAATCAAAAAAGAACAAACCCCTCCCAAGAAATAAAAAAATAAATGATGATAAAAATAAATAAGTTAAGCTCCCAGCAATGTCATAAAAAAACAGTGAGAATTAAGGACATAGCGTCCGCTAATAATAGTAATAATAAATAAATGATGTCACAATGATAAAAGAAAAATGCAAGATACCAAAGATGAGTGTTTAAAATAATGGAAAAGTTAAAATGCACAGAGAACAAGAGATGCTAGATACAAGAATGCTTGAAAGAGAAGAAGAAAAAAAAGAGTGTTGAATGCAAATTACAAGTACTTTTCAAAAACACTCTTCTCCAACCAGCCGACCTTCTCGTATGCAGCAAACAGTCTAGATGCCTTGTTGACGTCAATTCGGCACGCCTTCTGCGAGTCCGTTCTTCTGAACGGAAGCCCCTGTCTCAAACGGTTCACCTTCTCAGCAAAGAATCGTCTCTTAGAGTCAGCATACAATTGAGCATTAAGTCTCAATTGAGAAGCCAGCTCCATTTCACGAGGATCAATCATATGCAAGTTAGGGTCGTTAGACAGGTCAAGAGGTGTACCCTTCCATTCAGTCGTAAGCTTAGCGCCAGCAGGAATGGTATCCAAAGATGGAGCGTAGTCAGGAATGTCATCAAAAGCCATATCGTGGACCTTGATGACACCATCGGATTGAGTAGATGCAGGCTTGGATCGGACAGCTTTGGGTTTTGTAGTGCGAGCCTTGGTACGCGCCGGGGTAGTGGCAGGAGCAGGAGCAGGAGCGGAGGCAGCGACAGTGAATGTGGGGACGGTGACGGCAGCGGCAACTTCAGCGGCAGCGGCGGCAGATGCAATGGCACGAGACGAGGGTTTTCTTACCCTGGTAACGTGATGATCCGAAGCGGAGTCGGAAGTGACGTTTCTGGTTCTTTTCTTCTTAGGGCTAACTGTGGCAGGTGATGTAGATGCTTTTGTAACCTTTGAATTGTTGGAATTGGCTGGAATGGAACTTGTGGCGTATCTGGGAACATATGAGACAGGTTTGGCATACTGCGAGTAATTCGTGGGATGCAATCTGTTAAGTCTGTTAACGTTACTTCCAGTGGGAGTAAAATACCTAGATTGTAAGGTCACGTTTTCGAAATCGGTCAAATGATAAGTTCCAAATTCGGGTACAGGTTCTGGTTTTCTCGGTCTTAACAATCCTTTCAAGTATGCATCTGAAGAGTATGTTTCCATGGAATAACGAGGATGCACCGGCTGGGGAATATGGCGTAACTTAAGAGCCTCTGCTACTTTCTCATTGCATGGTGTGTTGGGTCCGTGGTCGGGGACGCCAGGGAGACCGATTAAGAGTTGAGGAGGAGTCAATGGGGGCGAATCCAAAGAGATACCGGTGTAGTTATTGGGATTGCCAGTGGCTACGGAGCATTTTTCGGCAAGTGAGTTGACGAGGGGAGCGAGCGAATTGCCCGCGATCTGGGAGTAAGGTGGGAGTTTTGGCTTGGAAAGCAGTGGTGATGGGCGGTTCAACATTGTTGTTAACTGAGCGTTATAAAGCTGAATTCGATGTTGGGGTGCTGAAATAAATAAAAATAAAAAAAGAGTTTAAAGTAAACGGTTAATCGGATAAGTTCGGTGTATGTATGTATGTATGTATTGAATAAATAAGGTGCGAAAGCTTTGATATCAAAGACCGTTGAATAGAATTGACAATTGCAAAGGAACCGGTAACAATACGAAGAGTTAAAGATTAAGAGAAGGAAAGAAAAAGAGAAGGAAAAGAAGAATCAATCGAGTCAGGGGGGAATTGGAATGAATTTATATAAAAAAAATTGTTTATTAGAGAGTAGGAATTGAGTGACCCCAAAAAAAATTTTTTTTATTTCATAGAACGAACAATCAATTGAGTAAGTACGGTATCATATACGGTCTACTGTAAAAGAAGTTTATAAAAAAGAAATGACGGGCAATTTCTTTTTTGCCATTTTCATACTAGCTGGCGTAGATAAAAGATTCGTTATAGTGTCCATAATTATTCATAATGACAACAACAACAACTGTCAAAAACAACTGTCACAACATTTAAGTGTTCTTTTTTTTATTTTTTTTATAATCTTCCCAAATTGTTAACTTCGTTAAGGTAGCGTCAAAGTTCTTCGTTTTTGACATGTAATAGAAAATAGTACGACTAGTGTCCGTGACATATAATTTCAATATTATTACCTATATTTTTTTTTCTTGTTCGTTTGAGAATACCGCACTGGAATGATGATAATCATATTATCACCCTGACAAACCTGTCACGAGCAGGAAGAAAGAAAAAAAAAAATTAAGCATCAAAGCAAAGCCAAATGAGGAGGAATTTACTGTAAGAGGAAAAAAAGAAATTACTCTTTCAAAGAATCTAAGCAAAAAAGGCTCTTTTTTTGTTTTTTATTTTCTTTTGGGTCTAGAACATTGTTATTTCTTTTTGATTTTGACTTGTTTTGGGATATTATCATTTAATCAATAGATTGACACACACTCTCACATTCACTCGCACTATATATTCATTACAAGAAATCAGTTCAGGTTTAGAACCAATTAGCCTAGAGGAGAACATTTAATTAATTTTTGCCTAATCTCGAGTAGTCAATTGTTATTCATTAAAACTGAGTTGACAGGTCGTAGAGCGATTGAAGTGAAGTGAATGGCTGAGTTTCCCGAGGTTTTTTTTATTCAACAAAAATAGGCGAAATCGAAATTCCTGGAATAAACTGGGTGTGTGCTGGAGAGTGAACTGATTTGAGGAAATAAAAACGTACCCCATGATTTGTGCACACACAACATTAGGAATTCCTTCGTGGGATGTGGGTATAGTATGGTATGGTATGCCACAGTATATACGGGGACCCCCGGATATCTGGGTAAACTGATGGATATGTTTGAGGAAATCAATTCCTAAACATTGTATTTACGTACCTGCTAGATACTTCGGTATAGGCAGTTATCTTTATGAGCCAATTTGATTCAATCAGCGTCAGTCAGTCACTTAATCGTCCAGTAATATTCGAGTTGATATTATATTGTAAAGAGTTTACTGGAAACGGCTGTTTTGAATTTTAATGTTTTCCAATTACCAAATCATTCTTTGCCGTTATTCTACGTATACTAGAATTGACTTCAATTCAATTGATTCGGTTCCCCAAAAACCTGACAGGCTACACTTGCAGTACACCATCTGCCACTTTACATTGGGGAGTGAGGGAATCAGCTCTTCCACGACGATATCTGCTCATGTACACTATCACAGTAGTACAACACCTACCGAACCAAACCATTAATGTAAGGGCCGCAAGCACCTCATGAGCACACGATAGTTACTAGTTGGTGACGATATCATACAGCACAGATATAATTAAATCGTGTAGGGAAAGGTCTCCAGCCCAGATGAAAACTGACCAATATGATGGCGACCAATACCGGTTCAGGTGAACTGTTTGCAAAGCATCGAAGTCGATTGGCCAATTCAAATTCCAAAGTTCAATTCTTCCTTACTTCCTTCCTTTCCTGTCATTGGTACCATTATCTTCAACCACCCATATCTCACAGATTCTCCATCTGTAAATCCTGTACAGTACAGTACAGTACGGTACAGTACAAAATCATTCATTTCACATTCACACACACAATAGTGCAAAATCTATAATTGCCTGATTCAGTAATGATCGGTAGAGACGTTTTTTTTCTCTCTTTATTTTTCTTGCAAGAAAACCTTATTTTCTCTCCATCTCTTGGTTCTCCCTTTTTTTATGTTGTTTTATTATGGGTCTGCCCTTTAAGACAATACAAACAGATTCAATGCCAGCGGTGTCGCACAACGGCAGCATACAATTGCTTGACCCTCCATCGCGCAGAACAAAAATTGAGTCAGTTGCTTACCAATTGACTCATCCAGCAACCAATTGCTCAAATAAAAGCAAGATTGAATATAAAAAAAATAATTTCAATTCCGGGGGGTGTGATGATATTAAGGAGAGATTGGCGTATCAAGTCATTATGTGGAAGAGAAAATAAAATAAAAAAAATTTCACCTGCTCAAGCAGCCCGTCCGTGTCGGGAAGGCTTCCCAGATTTTGTGCAATGTGACCTATCACTTAGCCAATGGTAAGCGCGTTAAAAGGAATTACGGTACACTAATTTATATCTCTAAAATTTAATGATCTTGTAACGTAATCTGTTTGTGTACTGTACAAAGTGCACATACTGTACATTTACGTGCACACACGCACGCATATATGCACCAAATTAGATACAGATCGTATGCAATACCAGCCATTTACACATGCAAGAGTTTGTCCCAAGGTGGGAATACTGCCGTAAACGGTAATGTTTCTTTTCTGATCCAGCCCAATTGGGTAAAATATTCTAAAGTGTCAATTACGTAAGATTATGGCATAAACGTGGATCAGCCGTTATGTCAGCCTGAATAGAAAAGAAACGAAGATGTATGTAGGTGGGAAAAATTTTTCTGGACCGGTCTGGTCTGTCATGGTATGGTGCTAATACTGAACTGAACTGCACGAACAAAGCAGTCAAAGGCCCCTGAATAGTCCGAAGAACTGACCAAAGACTTTTCCAATCAATTAGAAAATGAATTTGCTCGGATCAATGCTCAAGCTACTCGGTTCTTTGCATCTATCGTTGCATTGAGCATTGTTTCGATTTCTTTATAGGCTTTTTTGCCCGAACCGGGTAGTTTTGACATGAAATAATATGCTTTCCCTCCCAGTGTCACATTGCTTTTGTTGGAGGCGGCACACATCAGCGGTGCGTACCGGGTACTGTTGCCACCAGAATCAGAACCAGAACCAACACTATCGGCAACAGGGAAACAAAATAATAAAGTAGCTACACCGCTACAAGTACTGATAATGCTTCCCTTCCTTCCAATTCGACGACTCCCTCAAACAGAAAATAGAAAAACTAATCAGAGTTTCAACCGGTTTTTCCTTGTTGCAATGCATTAAGGGATATCGTTTAAAGACATCTAAAGTAACAATAGACATTATTAATAATCGTGTTTGAAGCCTTTTTTGTGACAAGACAAGACAAAGAACTTGACCTTTGCAATTGGGTTAGAGTTTTTACTCTTATGAGAGTTGAGAGAAGAAGAAAAAAAGTAAAGCTAAGAAGTAAATAAAACAAAAATAACGGTCGGAACGGCACCCGTCCTTTATTCCTGACCCATTTTTTTGGATTTGTCGAAACAAAAAAGAAAGAGTAGCGTTTTTGAAATTGGTTTTTTGTTTTTCTTGTAAAATAAAAGTCAATTGATTTTAAAATTTTTATTGTTTGACGATACTACAGTACGTGTTTTTGGGTCAATTGCTTTGCTGGGTGTATATATACTGGACTGGCTGGGATGGTTTTTTTACAAAAGCATGTGGATCCATTGTTACAGTAATCACAAATGGGGAAAGACAGAACGAGGTAGTACGACGGGACCAAAACGGTTTTTTATCCTCTTCTTCTTGTATTTCCGTAAAAAAAATTAATGCAAAGACTCTTTTGTTTTGTTTATTTACTGGAAAGACGGTTGGCGGCCGCCCTACGTTTTTCCTTTCTTGAGTCCGTTATTTACTGGGGGAAAAAGTAAACGAGCTACAAAACTACCAAACAAACAAGATTCTTTCTTGTTTCTGAAATTGAAATGCTGACCGTTGAGTAAATATGACATAAATAAAAAGTAGGAATTGAAATTCCATCCAAAAGAAAGCAAGAAAGAAGTCCCACTTAGTATCGGGACTTGCTCCAAAATTTGGCATGTGAAGAAAGGAACAAAAAAGACTCACATTAACTCTTTGCTTTCGCCACGTCCTGACCGACCGATACCAAACCGACCATCATGACTCACCAGCAAGCAAGACAGCAATACCACTTGTAGGCAAGTAATTCAGTAAAGCAAAACAAACTCAATTTTTCTATTTATTTTTTTCTTTAATACTTATTGTCTTTCTTCTTCTTTAAGAGATGCGAGGTGAAATAATTGTGTATATTATTACTCCACTTGGTACGGTTTGTAAGGCTTTCATTGTGCATAAGGAAGGTTTGAAAGCGCTTAAATCTAAAATGGTGGAGGTTCAAGTTCAACGGTTGCTGAGAGAGGAAAGAAAACTTAAGTTTAGTTTAGTTTGGGATCTGGTATGGTAACAATGGTAGTTTACATCTAACGTCTGAAAATAAATTAACGAATCTCTGAACTTACGTGCGATGTTGTAAAGCAGTAACGTTACATATCCGAATTGCAAACAACCTGGTTGGTTGTATGTTTTTGTTGATTGCAGAAGGATAATGTATTGGAACAGGATTCAAATTGGGGATTTTGTTTGGCAATTGCACGATGAATTTTAAAGTACGCTAACTGCACATAACGGTGTTGCCAATTAAGTCCCTGCACATATACTCAATCCCATTTACAGTAAAGTCGACCATTAAACAGAACAGTGGTAACTTACAACTTTTTTCTTTCTTTCTTCCATCTATCCTATCAAACAACTATCTTTGAAAGTTTATCAACAGTTAAAAACTAAACCCCAATACTTGTTCAAACAAGTCAATCAGTTCGTTGTTTTATCCTAGACCTGATTCACATGTAGGACACTGTAGTATATAAAGATATTCCATAAAACAAAACTCATCACTATTCAAATTTGAGTCCCACGGTCTAGGCCAGCTTCGCCCCACCCGAACCTAATCTTAACCTGCTCAGCCACACAAACACATTTAGCGCCGGGTCTCACAAAAGATAAAAATCATTTTACTTCCCTCCCCCTCATCTCTCCAATACGCTTACAAACATATTTTACAAAAACATTATCTACCTCCAAACCCGGTCCACTCAACCGTTCTGTTTCACAAACAACCGCCATCGGTGGCGTAAAGTTAGAACCTTACGCAATGTTAACAAACGGTCTTTAAAAGTACCTTCAACGGTACCTACCCTACTATATTGTGGCGCTGACACCTTGTAGTATAATAATGTAACACATACTGTACTTTTAAACTTTATTTTTTGGTGGAGATCCGGGAATTATGTTTCGGAGTCTTAAACAAAGTCCGGACATAAAGGCCGGTGCCACATTTATTTTCTTTCGGGTTCTAGATCGTTACTATTATAAAAATTATTAATGGATTTCTTTGGAAATCGGCAACACTCAGGTCCTACCCACATATACTTCCCCATTTAGTGAAAGCATTTTTTCTACAATAACGTGTTGCTTGCTTCCAAGTCAAATATTAAACATGCAAAACAAACAAGAAACCGTTTCTTCTCCCTGAGGGATAGATAATTTTAGATATGGGTTAGGGTATCACGTCTAAGTTCCGTCTCCCGAGTCGGTACGGTGATGGGGTTGGAATCTGACGTTGGATTTTGAAACAGGGGTTTCGGATCCGATTTTGCACCTTGTGGTGGACTAAAATATGTTTGTGATCGGTGTCTTTTCGAAGAGAAAATTCAAAATACTGTTAGTTTTGTCACTGCAATCTCGGAATTTGTTTCAATCTAAAGTAAATTAAGTTAATCATCACCCAGCTGCTCTAATACTTGTAGCGTAACATCATTCTTCCACCTCTCCGCTTACTCTTATTGAGGTTCCAGTCTTTACAAACACTGCGACAGTACTGAACATAGTTCTTGGACCTAGTATTTAAAAAATCTAGGTGTGGCAAACGCGACATAGACTAGATATTCTCAACAGCCCGGGAAAGATCACAATACAACGCAGGATGTGGAATACGAAGCTGAGCAATTGTGACGACAACAAACAGGGTAGCAGTAAGCAGGAATAATAATTTACAGAGTGACAATCACTTCTTTTACATCTGGAGTGTGCTTTGTCCCACGTATACCTTTTTATTATTTCTTCGTGATACGGTCGGTAGTGTGGAGTTTTTTTGTGGTTGTCCATGTGATTGTATATTCATTTGATAGTCCTTTATTTGAATCTGGCAGTTGTTGCTTATTTTCATTGGAATGAGTACCCAGTTGTGTAAAGATTAGCTGTGTAATGCAATTGTGTGAGATACTGGTAAATTTACTTGTCGCCTTTGATGCGTTGGGACAATAATAAGCTGACAAGGTCCGTCCATTGTATGGCCCACGTTTGGTACGGGGATTGTTGTTTGCTAGCGAATCGTGTGTAATTAAACTGGATCATGTATCGTGAGGTATCCAACGTCTGAGATTGACATATTGACACAGTCGTAAACTTCACCGAAAAAACAAAAAAGTAACAGCGTTGTCACCAAAATCTATACACTTAGACATCACAAAAAAGCAACTATATAAACAATACATATCTACCTCCTCTTTTAGGTGTTTAGTTTCGGACTTAGGCACAAACACATTTAGTATAACACGAGATAAACCGTACGGAAAGGAACAAATCTTTATTCTCGTGGAGCCTTCAGATAGAACAAGGGATGCATACACAAATAAGTGTTGGTAAATGATAACAATATTATGTGAGGTTGTGAGTTTGGACTGTTGAAAACGAGGCATTTGACACTTTGCGCGGTGGCTTGTGGAATCAAGTTGAGTAATGAATATTCATTCATTGATAGGTTTTTAACACTGCTATGGAATCAACAGTAATCAACGATCTAAATAAACGTACTCTATAACTAGCAAATATACAGCAGGAACGGCACATTGTGTAAATAAAGTAAATACAGATTTTTTCCCACAATTGTATTTGTTAAAGCAAATAAAGGGATGCCTGAGATGCAGGTTTATCATCATAAAACGAGACTATAACCAAAATCTTCTTTTTTTTTGTTTCTTATTTTATTTTGGAGATCTATATGGTCATTTAGTTTCGAGATGTTATAGTGAAAAGTAAAATGAAGCTATAATAGGGGTAGAGGTGCAGAAGGTTTAGATTGGTTTTGGGGGACCCTTTTTTGGTTTCTTTGTGTAGAGTGGTATTGGGACTTTTTTCGTTTTATTTTTTTTCAAAAATTTAAAAATTTAATGGTAGTGTTTTGGTAAAGATTTTGTGGACAGTTTTGAGGTCGCACAGTGTTCACCTCCTTCGTGGGTATTTCGGCAATCGATCCCTTTTACACGCTAGAATGCAGTATTGTCCATCTCATCTCCATCTTCTTTGAATACCCCTTCCGCCAGGTCATTTACAGGGACATCGATATGATACCATCTACTAGTAGTTATACCATGTTATAGCGCGTATATAGAAAGGGGGCCTCGAAATGGTCAGCCTTGTTGCTGGTTTACTGGATAGTTGTTAGTTTAAAAAAAATTGACACTTTTAGCAAAAAACACAGACTAACAAATTACTAGATAAGGATTAGCTTGTGTAGATGTTTATCTATTTCTTGTTTGGATCTATATATATAGAAAGTTGTGCTAAGGTGTGAAAAGGTTTTTATCCTCAAAATAAAGAACCGTAGAAGGGTTGTGAATACTAAATACAACTGAACCCTTTTTATGTATTTGTTTGGGGTCGAGTGGGTGTTGTGCAGGTTCGGTGTTACAAAAGAGGTCATAAGTAATTGGCACACAAGTATTCTCACTGCCATTTCTATCGGGTGCATATAGCAACTTGGGCGTGAACATGTGTATGATATAATATAATGTACGGACTTGATCACTCTAGGAATTAGGAAATGTAAAGTGGTCATTGACTTGGTTTCAATGTGTACTGTACAGTATTTTGATTCTGCGCGTACCGGCAGTTTACCTACAAGTGGGCTGATGAAGACGCCATACTAGCATAGGGCTTTTCCGATGAGCGTGGGTGATTTCTTGACAGCTTTGGCGGAGATGATGTAATTGAGAATCTCTAGGCCGTTGTTTTAAGAATGTTAGCTATTTGTAAAGAAAGCTACGATCAAAATGATCAATTGTCTTTTTGTAGATTCGCTTTGGCGTTATGTTTGTACTGTAAAGGTTCGAAGTAGGTGGTAGTACAAAAGTGCTCCAATTTAGTCAATTACTCGAGTATGGGATTATCGATTTATTTGGGAAGAGTTCCGGTTCAAAAGCTTGTGTATATTCAACGCGTTTTTGCATATACACAGGAAAAAATTGTGTGTATGAGTACGTGCGGTAGATAAAAGGGGAAAGGTCGATTTGCGGTAACTGTATATACTTCACTTCTCCTTTCATTTACAAGGTGGAATATCAAGTTGTGGATTTAGATACTAGCGTTGTTTGTTGTGTATCAACACTTTTACTATATACACACCAATTAACACATCTCTGATCTCTCGGTCACAATTGTAGTTGTGAATCCATGAGTAGAAAGTATTTCCTGCTGCAGTTCAAATTGTGTGAATCCATGAGTAGAAAGTATTTCCTGCTGCAGTTCAAATTGTGTAAACCCATAATTAGAAGTACACATGTGTTTATGAATCGCATAACTTTTTTCCTCATCCTTCGACATCCTCATTTGAAGAAAGTACCGAAAAGTTCAATTTCTTGTATACTATACATGTTTCTATACAGTACTAAAGAATAGAAAACGGTTGAGATTTTGATTTGGGATTTGAAATATGCGGGTTTCTCCACCAACTTTTATAGTAACAAAAAAGGTTCAAAGACATATAATTACTTATATGCACAGATAACAGGTGAGATTTAGTTTACCAGTAAATATGACCAACAACAACATAAAAAAGTTTCATGAAATTTGTATGTAAATTCAATTGCAAAAGGAAAATGATTTGCATGCTTTGTGTGGGTCTCTTATCCATTTTTTCTTGCACATACCGGTACCACTCTCGGATGAATCAAGCAGAAGGAAAAGAAAGAAAAAAAGCTTACAATCCTATCCTAAGCATACTGTATCTTGTTCTCAGACATTTGTGTCTATCGTATGCCACACGTATGTACAAATAGACAGAGTCCATTTTGTATGTTTCAGACAACTAGCCAGCCTCTCAAAGGACAATCTTTCAGAAGCCGGGAGATGTGAGAAGAAAAAAATGAGTGGAGTGAGATTGGCACTGAGAATGGATAAAGGGTTTAGATTGTGTACATAGAGTACGACAAAAAACTGGGGACTTTTGGAGAGTTTGGATGAAATTAGCTAGCTGTGGGACCGTTTGGTTCAGTTTGGTTCATGAATTGAGTGCGTGTTTCTTTGTTACCATGGATCAAGTTCTTAAACATTTATGTTTATCTATTAGACTTGTATACATACATCATCTCAATTTTGTATAACTCAATTCAATTTACCACTGGTAGAATAACGTAAGTTGTCACACGATATGAGACAAAAATGGGGTTTTTTTTCGGCCTTGATATTTTGATACCTATGGAGAAGTATGACGCGTTGGATATCTACTAAAATTTACCCTTTCACTTTCTGTTTCTGATGAACGAAACTTGCAATTGATTCAGTTATGTCTACTGTACTTACGTACACACCTAAATGCCCGAAACATTTTATGGGGAAGTGGTCTCATAAAAGCCCATTTCGTGACCGTTCCCTTTGATTCTCCACGGCTTGTGATTACCTGGTATTTATTTGAATATAAGCAGACTTTTCCAGATGCTGAATTCATAGCACTGAAACAACTTTCTCATGTCTCTTTTTCATTCAACTCAGTTTAATTTGGCACCAAAAACAGCCAATCTCTTTTGTTTTCAATTTTGTGTATGAATCTGGCTGTAATTGAAACTACTTACGCAATTATTGGGGGGTTTCCAATTGATATAAATGCAAAGGCTTCAGATAAAGGTAGCAATCAAATACCGCTACCGTATTTCTTCTTTATTCTCTTCAGTCCACATGGTAACGCTTCGGAAAGTGAATCAAAAACTTCTCCCCCCTTTAAGCTTCACGAATTGACTTTCCAGCACAGCGTTGTTATCTATCACACATTGTGATCTCCAACAAACCCACCAATATTTCCATCCAAACTCCCCTTCTTTTCCCTTTCACCCCTTTTTATGCTTTGTTTGACGGTCAAGAGATACCGGTGGTTGCTGCCTCTCTTATAAAAAAAAAGAGGAGATAAAGTTTTGACCTATTGCATATTATGTGAGATCTAATTGAGTGATGGGTGACTGTTTGGTCTTTTATCACTGTTTGTGAGCTTACAGCTGTATGCTGTGCAGGCTTGAAGAGTGAGCCTAGTACTGTACTGTATATCCTGCGTTGTATAAATGTAAAAACGGGGTTTACTTTTTTGGTCTAAACATTAAACAACAAATATAAAACTTACGCAAACTCGCTACGGACTTCACCTGTTTTCATGTCGATGCAATCAAGTTTTTATGAATCAATAGAACACACCTACAAACACAGTGTCCATTTGATGATAGCATACCAGTGTATCACGGCCACGAAGTCTCCTCTCCTTCATCTGTTGTACACGCCATCAAGCATTAATTGATCTAAGGTTTTTTTTGAGAACATTCGTGATATTATACTGCTCTAACGTACACAGTAGATTTAGTTAGTTGGATAATTTTAGATAAATTACACAGGAAATCATTTTGACTGTGATACTAGCTCAATTACAAGTTTCATCTAGTTTAGGGTGTATATATGCTTATGTCTGCTCGGTGTGTTGTTAGTCTTTTGACTTTGGAAAGTTGTGCGCACGGTTTACAACGACTCTATGGAAACTGTTCTGTAAGTTATCTATATACTTATAAAACCAAGCTCCAAGGCTGCTAAGAAGGTTTCTGGGAAAAGTCAGCACCTGGCATACTGGTAGTGCAATAACCCGAGTAGCGCGAATTCTTCAATTGTATGCTTACACCGAGTCTATTTGTAACACCAACTCCAGACGATCAAAGGTCCTAATTTGTTACAAGAAAACACCCCACTTAATATCACAGAAAACATATGTAAGAATATAATCTGAGCGTAATGGTACTGACATACAACAGTGGAGCTTTACAATGAAGAGAGCTTATAAAGTGTTCCTATTGCAATGGCAAATGGGTCTTCTGCTAATCGAGTGGCAAAAGACTACTATGTCCCTTACAGAACTCTGCTGCACTGACAGAAGGATAGACATGAATATGTAAAGAAGCAGATATAAATTTCTCTTGAGCTTCAATATCCTCTTGCAAGCAACATAATATAGAAGGGCAAGAGCGGCAGGATCCCATCTCGTAGTCTATGCTATTGCCCAGAACTGTGACAAGCTTCGATACAGATGGTCGCGTGGGACCAAGATGGGTGGGTTGATTTGTTAGCCATAACGAAAGTGTGAAGAAAATATATTACGGAAAGTAATTCATAGGCACCGGAAGCTAACATACTTGGTGATTTAATATCTGATTGCTCCAATAACGGCTGAAAGAGCCCCATCGTTGACCATAAAATAATTAAAAGAAGTCTTTCTAAAACGCACCAAACCGACCTCCACAGCGCTAGTACTTCTAGTATTGAATAAAAATGGTATCAAAACAATGCTACTTAGCTATTCATGGCGCCGCACTGCTCGCACATCCTACAATTGCTTAAAGTAAGCCTCCTTGACCCACCAAAACAGAAGTTTCACGAAAGCTGCGACGAATTCCAGCCCACAATTGACAAACGAAACCTTATCCTATGATACTATGTTATGCTGTGCCCATACACGAGAGTCAACAATGGACAAGACTAGAGGTAACCCACATTGTTTCCGCATACCGAAGAGCCGGTATCTTACCTACAGAATTAAAACATAATTCTGCGGAACCATGGAGTGGTAGACGGCAGCTCTTCCCTGTCAATTTGAAACCCAAAGTCAAAGTGAACGCAACTCGAAAATTTTTTGGACCCGCTACAAGTTCTTTCTGTGGCGCCGACAACCTAAGCGCAAATGCAAAAGTTGGCTGATTACATGTTTGAAGGGTTCGTTACAGTCTTGAAATGAGAAGAGACGAGGATTTGTGTAATATTGTATATACACACTTGTTAACAATACGTATAGAATATAAGGTGCTTAGGTGCACAATCTTTTTGTTTATTTGGAAACTGGTACGATAGATCGGTGAGGTTTTAGGTGAGAACTAGAATTGTGATACGCTTCTCACAGTATTAGAGTATGTTATTCTAGAAAACGCAATGTTTTGAGTGTAGTTTTGGAACATTTGTGCCATATTTGTGCGTATTGTAGTTTTAGGCATACATATATGATTGTAAAACTTCCAACACATACTGGTTTGTTCTGATGTTATAGAATTAACTGAGTTAAAGCCATCCGTTTTACTGGCATGCGATATATAGATTGTAAGAGCATTTCTTGATATCCAAATTTCTCTCCAAAAAGTTTTTTTTCTTTGAACAGTTTTTTAACAATAACTAGTAAAACAAAAAGGTATTGTACATAGAAGGATTTGAGGCTTTGTGTATTTCAAAATCTGGAGAAGTGTGAATAGCTATGAACCGAGTCTGTTACAGAGATAGCTCATATCAAGTATATCTAAATGCCAAAAAGCAGACCTTGCATACTTTATATCTGTATACAACACAGATGCTTATGGAAACACACAATGTGCAAATATAGTAAACACAATGTGATCTTGTGATTTACATGACCACTAAAAATATTGGATGATGAACTTGTGATGGAAGCTTGGTATGATGTGCAGTAGAGCCATGGGCTTCAAGATTGAACCTACAGTGGTAGTGTAAATTCGTTGGTGTGTCCCTAAAAAGTGAGAATACATTGTACGTTTCAAACGTTTGTATAGTTTGTAAATAAAAGATACAGGCTTTTAAATAATATCGGTATAGCTTCCATCAAATGCACTGCACTATCTACATTGCAATTGATAAAAAATAAACGGTTTCCAAATGTACAGTTTGTGAAATACAAATATTGGTTAAACGAGATTTCCCTCAACTATGAATTTGCACATACACAATCATATAGACACCGTTTATTATGGTGTTTGAGAATACCAAATAGCTGTAGGGAATTTATTGTAAAGTTGAGAAAGACATTCCAGCCAATTTGACGGGCTCGTTTGGTTGGTTATGTTCTAATGAAAACCTCATGAAGCTTTGAGATTTCACCGATCATTTTCAATCAACAATATTTAATACACTTATTTAGCTAGGAATCATAGAATTTTATCTCTATTCTCTCATTCACTTTTCATATTTGAGCTATAAATTTACAGCGTTGACTGAACTACCAAGCTGCCAAACCTACCTTATGGACTTTCTTTGAAAATTTTGAACGTGGCAGTAAATGCCCCCATTAGATCTTTGAACAGTAGGTAAGCTCTATGTACACTGTTTGATTTGCACATTGCTAGAAGAAACAAATAAACAAAAAAAATTGTATCTACATAATATACAAAACTTTTATATATAGGTATGTGACTGAATATCACACAATTCTAATATCTCTTCTCCCCTCGTTCTCTAAGCTAATCATTTCACCAACCAACCTTCGTTGCCATTTCTCTCCAATTTCATTAATCTTATACAACGCACTAGCTGCCAACCCCCTAACTCGCTCATCCTGTATATCCGCCCATGTCTCCTCCAGCCACATTTTGATTTCTAAACAAATCTCCCTCGCCCATCTCGTAACCACAACCTCTCCAGAATTCACATGCAAAATAGTCAAGATGGCCGTCAGGTTGGATTCAACGACCTGGATCTCTGTTACCGACTTGAACGATAAAACTATCTTTACAAGCTCGTCTGACATATCAACAGGAACAATTGAAGGATAAGCGTAAGAAACAAGTACGGCCAACGTCCTAATACACTGTGCCAAGAACAATTCACTGTAGTTCCCGTCTATCAACTTGTGTCGAGGTAAAGCCAAAAACTGGTTGAGAACTGGAAAGAAAAAATGGCTTGCTGCAAGTTTGGCATACTTGTTTACTGAAGAAGGAGCAGGCCCTTCTCCTGCGCGCCGTTTTTGCAGCGTAGAAGATATTCTAACAACTTTTCCAGTATCTCCTAACAGTTCTTCTTGTGCATTTTGAATCGACTGCGACGTTATTTCGCGCTGTACTTGGTTCACTGCATAATCAAGTGCCTTTATATTGAAAGCGTCTTTTTCTTCAAATTTGTTATGGAGTCTTTCCGGAAGCATTTTCGAGGCAAATACTTCTACATCTGGTTTCTGAAGCAAAATTGCAGCCCCTAATACAATGCATTTTAAAATCAAAATTCCTTCATAGATAGAAAAGTCTGCAGACAAAAGTCCAGCTAAGTAAGGAGGAACGCCAAATGGTTCGTATGCTACCAGATTCCCTAATGCAGCAGTTCGTAGCGCTTCCTGCTTCTCATCGTCTTCTTCTCCATTCTCATCCATGCTAGAAAATTTTAGTTTTACCAAAGCAAATGCCAGATCTTTTGAGTATAATTGTAATTCCTTTCCAAATTTTGCCTTTTGTTTGATCAAGTCACTAGCACATTTCAGCCCAACCTCAATCTTTTCATGTTTTTCTTCTGATTCGTCTTGGAGATATGCCAATAAATCTTTGATAAACACTGGCGTTTTTACACGGCCTTTTTTAACCAAAGTTGGATCATCATCTGAGTCTGAGCAATCGTCAGAATCATATTTATACTTCTGAAACTCTGAAGTTTCATCATCATCATCACTATCTGGCGCTTCAAATTCGACACCTTTCTCTTCTCCAGCTATTTCCATAACGTCTTCCACAATGTTTCGTGTTTTCCCCAAAGATTCATAGAATCTATCAACTACAAATTCCTGGTTTTCGTCAATCATTTCGTGTTTCTCTTCAAATGACATTCTCCAAAAGTCCAATTCCTCGTTGTGTTCAGGCCCCATGCTTCCAAAATTCAAAGGTGTTTCATCCCCTGACATCAAGCTTACTCTTTCTGCAAAAGCCATACCAAATAATCTAGGAAGTTCTGATAATGCTGATAGGTGGTTTGATATAGCAGTTGCGAAGCCCGAGGAAGTATGTAGTCGTTTGACATTATTTTTTGGCAGATAATTTAACCATATAAACAAAAGCTGAGTTTGTGATCTTTGTTGTGGTATAGGGAGATGGCGAATATTCAAAGATGCACCCCATGTTTCCATAAATTGTTCAAAAATCGGCTGAGTAAATGTTTGATCTTTAGAAAGACACAGAATAATCACTTCTTGCATAAATCTACTAGCAGATACTTGTGCTGCTAAATCAATGAGCTGGCGTTGGAAACTCTCGGAACTTTTTGGTGTAATTAGAGAAAAAAGTGTGGCGGTTATTCCGATATTTAACTGAACATTTTTGCGGTACAGCCCGTCTATATATGGGATAATATAAGTAAGGATCACAGTCTTTTGGTCAATGGCATTCATGTTTTTCATCAACTCAATAAACTTATTAATCCCTCGCTTTGAATCGAAAAACACGTTCAAAAGGTCGAAATGCAATAATCGCTGACCTTTGTAAAACAAGTCCACAAAACTTATATTTGAACCTGCTCCTACTATAGAGTCAGCAAGATATTTGCCGTAAGGTAGTTTTTCTGCTAACCATTCAAAAGAATCGGTCTCAATATCATTGGAATGCTGATTCAGTAGATGTAAACTTTCATTAACGGTTGTGAACAAGCTGGACCCCCCAAAAATTGCATCCAACTGTTTTCGTTGGGTCGAAATAGTTCGAGCATATATTTTTTCCAATTTGACATATTTCAGTGTCTTTGATAAAAGTAGTAACGTCAATGTAACCTGTGACTGAAGAGAATTTTTGATTTGAGATAAGTTTGTATACTTCGTTTTCGATGTTTTTATGATGACATCATTCATAGAAGACGGGCTCGGTTCGGTATCGGGTGCGAGTGATCTGTTAAGTGATCTTAGATTGAAAAGTATTGAAGATATCCCAGCCAAAGATCCATAAAGATCTAGTAATTCTTTAGATACGTTATCACCTAATTCAGGTATTATTTCAGAGATCAAAAACCCAAGAACTTTTTGCGATTTGATGGAGACATTGAACAATTCATCATTCTCATTAACATTTTTGATAAAGTTGGTAAGCGAGCTTTCAGAAAGATCAGCTTTTAAGTTATTGAGATTATAATCAGCACATGAGTCCATTCCAATTCCAATACTAACAGTTCGTTCTCCAAAAGTCGTTGGTAAATAAGTGATGATTCAAACTAGAATTTATATATGTTCATGCGCAGATAGATAAATTCGAAATTTAAGCTTTGCATTTTTTTGTTCCTTTCCTTGCCCATCTGTCTGTTTGAAAATTACCTTCATATTTTTAACCTTATGACATTTTTGTTTATATTTTTGTGAGCCCTTACACCAATCAACCTTTTGCTAATATCAGTCAAAAAAGCATCTGATGGTAGCTAATGACTCACGGAAGCGGCATCTATCGGAATCCCCAAGGAAACCATCACACTCCAATAAGAAGCAAAAGTCATTTATACCTTTTGACTCTGGATTCATAGTTCCCCAAAATCTTTCTGCAAGACTAACTTCCAAATCGACTACTCGTTCAGCATCGTTAAAAACACCCCCAGTATGTCTCAATACCAAAAACCTTTCAGCATCAACGCTCGAGAATGAAAGTAAAAGGCCAATGTCTCGCCTGGCGACAAAAATTCACAGTATGCCTACTTTTGAAGAGCTCCATTCATCTCCAAGCGAAACTGAGGAAGTTTCCGAAAGTACCAGCCAATGGGTAGATAGATATGCCCCGAAAGATTCATCATCTGTTGCAATACATCCAAAGAAACTTGTTGAAGTAAGGACTGCAATGAGTGATATGCATTCAAACGATCCCAATATCAAGCTTCTAATATTAAGCGGACCTGCAGGTGCTTCAAAATCAGCTTTAGTGCGAGCTCTAGCGCCCGAGATTTTTTCGCAACCTAAAAATGTATCAAGTAATCTAAGAAGAAATAACAACAACAATCCGATATTAGAATGGCTCAACTCTGATTACTCAGAACACGTTAGGCCTCTCGATTTCAGTGAGTTTCTCTCGAGTGCTCGATTCAAATCGAACAGAAACAGCATAATTTTAGTCGATGATCTACCGAACATCTATCACGAAGGTACTCGAGAAATGTTCAACAACGCATTATATACTTGGTTGAATTATTCAAGTGTGTACTCGGGAAATCATAGTCCAGGTATTGTACTCGTATTGACGGAAGTTGACGACGGGTTCAACTCTCTAGTGACTGAAATGCTACTTAACGACAACATCTTGAAGCATCAAGCGGTAAAAAGAATAAAATTCAATCCTGTTGCCAAAACTATTATTATTAAGAGCCTTCGACTCATTATAGCTTCTGAAACAGAAATCTTTCGGAATCTGCCAGTCAAAGATGTCAAAGTAGCCACTGATATTATTTCTACATATGGAGACATACGGTCTGCTATAATGTCTCTTCAGTTTTGGGCAGTAGGTAAGTCACGACTAAAAGGCGCTAGCGTGTTGCCCAACGGCGAGGATCCTTATTTGACATTACTCCGAAGAGATTTGCACTTGGATTTATTCCATGCTGTTGGGAAGGTAGTTTACTTGAGCAGTAAGGATAGGTTTAGTCAATCTGGTGAAACTGATAACAAAGTGGTAAATGAAATTGTGGACGATTGGCATTCTTCGTTTGATAAACTCACTGGGACGATATACGAAAACTATCTTTCAACGAATGAGTATTTACCTTTAGGGTCAGTTTCAAAATGCATGGAGTCGATATGTGATTCAGATATATTGTTTGGATACAATAAGAAAGATAAAACTACACAAGAAATAGCATGCGAGCTGGAAGTCAGAGGTATTAGGTCAGCTCTCCAAGAGGTTGTACATCTCAAAACTTCATCGGGGTTTAATCCACTTAAATATTCTAGTATGATGAAGAAAGCAACTAATGAAGTACGGGAATACAGATATCAACTGAAAGACTTTGAACGGCAGAAGCATAAAGAGGAAGGTATAAACATCTCTTCTTCGCAAATTGTACTCTATGAGAAGTATTACTCAAATCTCATCACCAAAGCAAACAATTTCCGTTTGAAAGCTTTAGAGTATGCACAGTCATATTCTTCTGGTATTTTGGCAGAAGCTAAACCTGAAATTACGATGGAAGTACCGAAACTTTCTGAACGTCCTCCTTCAATTAGTAGCATACCCAAATTCATTGATCCAGACAAAGTCGCAGTTAAGGTGCCAGCAACTGCGGCGAAAAGCGAGAGCAACTTTTCTGATTTTGATTCGGATATGGATGACGAGTTGTGTGAAATCTTAGAGAATATTTCTTCCACACACGAATCAGGGAATACCAGTATGTTGGTACGAAATCAATTATCACTTGTTAATGATACACTTTCTGATATTGACGAAAATGAGCTTTATGATCTGTAGAGCTGTTTACTTATTTATTTTTTATGATTTTTTTCTTTTTTGTACTGTTCAGTTCACAATTATATGAATCAACACAGACTTTCTGATTAACTTTCAGATTTTGGCACCAGATGCACTTGTTAATGATATTCAAAGATAACAATGAGAGTAGTGTTTATGTTTATTTTAATCTTTTTGTCAAATGTATTCAAAATATTAATGATAATGATCTCTACGTTTTGTGAAGTATGCAGATAGGTATAAGCTCTACGCCCCAATCGTACACTTAGTTCATTGGAGGTTATTCGATATCATTGCATAGATCTAGTTTCAAAACTTTCGAATAGTTCGATGAAAGTTTGCATTTTATGTTGCTGACTCCATGAAACGACTTAGTAGTTATATCCAAGCAAAATTTAAGGGCGTCAGTAAAACACAACGCTAGCCAATTGTAGGAATTATGAAATGCACCAGCACGCTAGCACTTTTAAAGCTCATTTTACAGAATCTATTACGAGTTAGCTGGCCATGGAGACAAAGCGCTTCCATCCAACGTGTGCCATTCAAGTAGTTAATATCATATCGTGCGTCAGCTCACCTATTTTTAGCGTGACTTTGATCTATTGGAGCCCTAGCATGAAGTTAAGGACAGTGAAGTGTATTGATCTCGTTAATAAACAAACGCTCAAATTTCTCAAACAAATCACAATTCATACGTCTAAAAGCAAAAAGCTAACCTTGGAAGATTAAGAGCAAACTCACAGCCAGAGATGTTTCTCCTCAATCCCTTTAATAGATTACCACAAGAGTCAAATCCAAATTTAGTTTCTATGAGGTTGAGCAATGTTGAACGGCAACGGTGTCAAGAAATCTTATCGTTTCTACTAGAAAGTCATGGAGAAGCTTCCACCTGTTGAAAATCGTAGCCCAATAATGCTTAACCCAAGTTGCAAGATATCTGTTACACAAACGAAATTCCCTGCTTTCAAAAATGGGTTCATTTACGGTACTTTGAGTACAAATAGTGTAAAATCTAGACATAGTATACCGCGCAAAAGACTGAAAAAGTACCAGCCATTTGCTAAATTTTGAGAATGATACCATTAGCAAAATATGTCTGGTATTGGAAGAGTAATAGCCTTTTACCTTATACTTTAGAAGGTGTTGTAACAATTGCATGTATTATTGGGTGTAAAAAAGCTGAATCTTTAGCCAGGGTCATTGGTATTCCGTGAAAACTAATTTCAAACTACTGGTAAAAATTTAATCTTTTCATATATTCATCGGATTTTGCGTAAGATTTTAGCCTCTTAGGAAGTTACCAGCAATATAATATATATACTGGTATATCAGTATAGCAATTCTATGTACAGTACAGCACTCAAGTTTTTATGAGATGGTCGTTTAGCACTGTCATATTTAAATGTTTTATTACTTGAGGAACGTTAGTGTGATTGTATGTTTGAACATACTGAGGGAAGTATCTTCTTATCA